>JAZKJV010000446.1:600000-826932 GCA_037367405.1 Ottelia alismoides | reverse complement strand
CATGACCATGCCCCTAACCTCCTTCAGACCCCCTTCAATGAAAAAGAGCGTATCGTCGGCATATTGCAAAATAGGAACCAACACGCCTTCCCTGGAGTACCCCTTCGATAGGTCGCAGTTGACCACACGAGTCGCAATATCAGACAGGACATCGGTCGCAAGGATAAATAGCATGGGCGCAAGAGGGCACCCCTGGCGCACCCCCCTTCAGGGCTGGACTAACCCCCCCTCCGGACGACCATTCACCATGATCGAAAAAGAGGCAGTGGTGACACACCGCCTCATCCATGAGATCTACTTCTCCGGGAATCCCTTTCTCCTAAGCACCGACCATAGAAAACTCCAATCAAGGCTATTGTAAGCCTTTGCAAAGTCCACCTTCCAAAGGACACCACACTTGTCCCTTTTCTACCAATCCACAATGATCTCCGACGCAAGCGTGAGACAATCCGATATCTGTCTCCCAGTAATGAAGGTCGACTGCATCGGGGAGTTAACACTGTCAAGAATGCTGCTCAGCCGGGTAGCGAGTACCTTTGCAGTAATAAGATATAGGGCGTTTGAGACTGCAATAGGGCGAAATCATCGATGGAAGCCGGCGTTGAAGACTTGGTCAGTAAAATGATAAGTGCGTGGTTGACCCTATCGAAACCCGTGTTCCCCCGACAAAACTCCAAGACCACCTCCAATACATCCTGACCCACAATATCCCCAAAGTCCCTGTAAAACGACACCGGGAACCCATCAGGGCCAGGTGCAACGCCATCATTCAGATCCCGCACATCATCTTTGAGCTCCTCTAAAGTCACATCATGATTGAGCATGTCATGGTAAGAGTCTGCCACAACAAGAGTATCAAGGCCCAACCACCCCCACTTCCTCGGAATAGTTCTTGAAGAGACATTCTTGAAGTGAGCCGCAATAACTCTCCCCATCTCCTTGTTCCCCTCCACGCGAATCCCCCCAACGGAGATGGAACGTAGCGCATTGGACCTGCGCCTCCTACTAGCAACACAATGGAAGAAGGAAGTATTCATGTCCCCCTCCCGAAGCCAAACACTTCTCGATCGCTGCCTCCATTCCGTGACACGCTTTCTATCCTCCAAAGAAACTTTCCTCTGAGCATCAGCGCGACAGGCCAATTCCTCCACCGAGAGCTCCCTGAGGTCCTCCAGGGCATCGAAACCTCGAATGATCTCCTCCGCGTCTTTCCTTGAAGCGCATCTGGCCGCCCTAGACTCCCTCTTGAAAGCCGATAACCGTACCCGCAGCGAAGACAATTTCTGGACAAAGAGAGATGCAACATATCCTGAAACAACCAATCCCGGCCTGTGCGACGTCACCAACTCCTTAAAATTATCCTCCAACAGCCAGCACTTCTCATACCTAAAAAACCCCTTCTGCTTTGGGGCATCCCCAAAGCACCAAATAATTGGATTGTGATCCGAACAAGCCCGCGGCTTGGCCTCCACCGAGGCTAAAACAAATACCTCCAGAAGCTCGTTGGAAGCCAAGAAGCGGTCAATACGCGATCGGGAATTGGAGCTCCTCCATGTATAAGCAATGTTCTCCGCATCCATCACCTCAAGGCCCAGTGAGTCCACGGTGTCCGTGAAGTCAAGCGATCCCTGGTCCTGCCCTCCCTGTCCCCAGACCTGTCCGAGGTGAGAAGAGTAACGTTGAAGTCCCCCCCCCAATGAGCCGGGGGACTCCGCCGACATTCCTACCAACAACAAGAAGATCTTCCCAAAGTTCCCCCCGTACCATATTACTGCAAGGACCATACACGCAAGACACAACCATCTGAAGCGAGGAAGCCGTACATACCAGAATGACGGTCAACACATGCCTCCCACGAATCATCGAATCGAAGGACAAGGACGAAGATTGCCACGCCACCAGAAACCCCCCCGAGGAACCCGCCACATCCAAAGATCGAAACTGGTCTATGGCCCCCGCGCCAAAGGATCTCCACAGGTCTTTCGACAAAGACTGCAGCTTCGTTTCCTATAGCATAACGATGTCGCACTCCCATTCAACGAATCTGGACCCCACAATCCTCCGTTTATCCGGGTCACAGATCCTACGAACATTCCATAAGAGGATTTTTATTTGGTACCGTCGAAACTCCCATGGACTTTGGCCACACCCGCGACCTCCGCAACGAGAATCTTCAAAGGCGGGCAAGGCTTCTCCTCCGCCCTCGACGACCTTGACCTGTTCCTTCTTCTGTACCTCTTCCCATTTCTCTTGTCACTCGCCCCTGCGTCAGAGGTGAGGCCAGGCACTTCCACAGAATAGGCGGCTGCGGCAACCCGATCAAGGCCGTCAGAGTTGTCTGAAGAGGGCGCAGGGACCATAAAGGGAGAAGGTCGTGCCCAACTCCTCCCCTCCTCCACGACAAGAGGGACGATAGAAAGCGAAACCATCTGCGAAGGGCCACTTGGCGCGTCATCAAACCCCCAAGAAGGAAAAAATCACGTCGACGAGGTCGAGGAAGGCATGATCGGCAAGCGCATTGCACGATCTGAGGATACCCGACCGACACCCGCATCCTGGAAACCCCTCGGATCCGCAATTGAAAAAGAAACCATACAAGGATCCGCGAGAGGGTCCGCGTGTTCGGCGTGAACATTCGGATCCACATCCACACTCGACTCCAATGATGACAGCGACGACCCCGGAAGTCCTTTGCCTACGTCACCATGCAAAGGGAATATATTTGACGACAGATACAGAACCGGGGATGAGTTCACGAAGCGCCGCGTGCACTGCAATGATCGCGCCGTTCCACCAAGGGATCCCCTCGAAAACCCAACCGTCAACACGGCACTCGAAGCGCCCACGGACCCCCCACCAGCGTCCTCCCTCGGAACCTCCGGAGGAGGCGGAGGTTCGTCGACCAGCAACTCAATACTGAAAGAGAAGCACCCGACCTTCATTTCCGCGAACGTGCTTCGCCCTCTGACCTTGTCGAGGAAGCTCTTGTTGCACTCAAGCAGGACCCTCGTGTCCTCCACAGGCGAACCCGGCCTGAGGCCGTCCTCCAGCACCGCTCGAACCGTTCCACATCGCCGCAAGGCCTTCCTCAAGCATCCAATCTATCGCAAAAGGAAGGGGACGCCCTTTACCCTAGCCACACATACCTTCGTCTCTGAACAGACCCCATCCGCAAAACGCAACCTTCTCCAGCAGACGTTGGCGACGTCACCATTGCAAAGTAGCATGTCATTTTTGACCTTTCGTACTTTTAAGGATCTGCATTGTCATGTCATTTTTGACCTTCCGTACTTTTAGGACAAACTCACGGGCATGGTGGTTGTATATGGTCGTGAGCAGCAGTGGCTCTACAGACTGGTCCGACCTCCTCATGCTGGTATTTCTACTATATCTACTTGACCAGTCATCATATCTGTGGCACCTTCATTTTGACCATCTTCCTCTGCAGAAGCTGTGTCACGTTCTCCATCAGATTTCCACGAGATCCTCCTTCCAGTGTGAGACATGCCAGTTTGGGAAGCATCACCGTTCCTCCTTTCCATCCTGTCAGAGTCGGAGCAGTTTTCAGTTATTTGAGCTCCTTCGTTTAGATATTTGGGGCCTGAGTCGTGTCCCTGATCACCAGGGACATCGTTTTTATCTGGTCGCTATCGATGATTTTTCTAGACTTTTCCAGATTTTTTTATTGAAGAATAAGTATGGATCTGTTATCAAATCTTTTATTAATGAGATAAATAATTTTTTTTCTGCCAATGTCAAATATCTTCGTTCTGATAATGCCTTAGAGTTACGCACGTTACAACCTTTTGACTTTCTTAGATCTTTTGGCATTGCTCACCTGACCTCATGTGCTCGTACTTCCCAATCAAACGATATTGCAGAGCGCAAATGTCGTCATGTACTTGATGCGACCAGAATCTTGTTGATATAAAGTTGTACTCCGTATGCTTACTGGGGTAATGGAGTCCTCACTGCATGCTATCTGGTGAACCACATGCCATCGTCTGTGTTGGGAGAGAAGATTCCTTTCTCGATTTCGTTTCTGGAGAAGGATCTTTTCTCCCTTACATCTCATGTTTATGCATTTGTTGCATTTGTTCATGATTTCTCTCCAGGCCGTGACAAGCTCTCTCCCAAAGCTGTCACGTGTGTTTTTGTTGGCTACTCTCGTACCCAGAAGGGATATCGTTGCTTTGTTCCTCTTAGACAGAAATACTTTGTCGGTGCCAACGTTATTTTCTTTGAGTCTGTCATGTATTTTTCTCCTATAGGTGATAGACTAGCCCCTTCAGAATATGATGATGCGATCTACATGCCTTCACCTTCTACTGTTATATCACTACCTCTCTCTACTCCTGCTCTACCACCACCACCTACACCTAATCTTGTGGTTCCACCTCCTACTGTGACTCAATTTTTGCCACGTGTGTTTACTCGCAAGTCTTGCTGTGTTCTCCTTACTTACAAGTCTTGCCCATCATCCAATGCCTCAGGTATGCACATTGTTTCTACTGATGGCACTACCGAGTTTTCTGTACAGTAAGATTCCATACATGATGAGCAAAGTGCCCTCTCAAGAGGGGAACTTACAGGTTCGAGACTTGACAGATGATCCGATTGCTTCTGAAAGCGGAGACACACATTTGCTACTTATCCTCTTACAACCCAGGTTCCCTTGAGCAGACTATCAAAGGATTTCAGGATGTTTACCTTGGCATTATCAGCAGTGGAGATACCACGATCATATAACGAGGCTCTTCAGAGCGATGAGTAGAACAAATGCAGATGACGACCATTCTGCTTGACCTTGTAGATATCGAACTGAAGCTAAAGAATCTTGGCCTCATCCTTCGCTTGGGCATAGGTGGATGCCAGAATGCTCCACATCGTCTTGGCGGTGCCGATTCACAATATCATTGGCGATCTCCGTAGTGAGGGTCCCGGAGAGCCAGATACGTGCATACATATCATCTTTGCTTCCAAGAAGCATTGGCCTCAATTTTTGTATTTGGCTCTGGATCTGTCATGATGTTCTTGTTATTGCACCGCATAACGGTGAGAAACTGCATGGACCAAAACTCATAGTTGGTCCCATCCATCCTTACGATGGGAGTCGGGTCCTTGAAGGCGTCGAAGAAAATATATCACCCTTATTCTCTGACATGATAAAAAAAACACTCGAAAACGAAACTCGAGTGGGGAGTACATCGATTTGAGCGAGTCTGCACGATCATACAAAGGAATAGTTGTACGAGTAGATTCATACAACCATCCTCGTCAATCCTCACTGTGCACTAGGGCAAGAAAATGCGATTTTTTGGTCTGAAATTACGTTTTCTAGTCAAAATAGATCGTTTTCAGATTAGATCAGCTCGCTGGACGACCTTCTAGAGGACCACGGTGTTGCTCGGAAACACGCAGTGGCGCATAGAGAGTTGTATAGAGGCCTGGACCAGGGCACACAGAGGCCTGGACCACCGCGCAGTGGTTGTGCGGTGGAGAGGTGCCCGTGGCGGTAGCCCGGAGAGGGGGCTGGGGCCCCTAGAAGTTGCTTGTGAGGGTGCTGAAGGTTCCCCGGGACAGAGCACCTCGTTGGCGGCCCCTTTGAGAGGGGCTTGGAGCCCTTAGCGACGCGAGCAAGGGGCTTTTAGCGTCGTGGGTGTTCCTGTGCCGATCTTGCAGTATGCTAATTGTTAGAAAACTTGAATGTGGAAGCGTATCAGAAATAAAAGATAAATAATAACGAAGAATGCGGGATTTCACATGGAACCCTACTCCCTAAGGAGCGGGATGAAAGCACGAGAGAACGCCTCAAAGGGCTGATCATTCATTGAACTTTCTTATTTGATACAAGCGGTTTGGGGCTTCTTATATAGCCTCCAAAAACTCTCCAAGTCCCACCACTGGTAGATGTGGGACTAAACTCTGGATGTGGTAAATGGATATTGGAAGAATCCCTTTACCCATCTTACAAATGACGCATATACTCCAACACTACCCCTCAAGCTGGAACATGCAATGCTCAACTTGGACAAACAGAAAGAAATCACTCAAATTCACACTACAAGACACTACAGACAATGTCATCTCAACATGCATAGCTGCCGACTGCTGTCGAGGACTTTACTTCTCATGCCATGCGAGTGAGGAGGAACAAACGGGCTGGAATGCGGTCAAATTGAATCTCCTCGTCGGAGAGCATGTGCTCTGTACCGCGCCTGTTAGAGTCACTGCAACTGGCAATAAGTCTCCACATGGAGAACCCTGACCTGCCACATCATGTGGACCACTGTTCCATCTCTGAAAGGGCCGAACTGAAAAGCCGTGGAGACATCCTCGTCGGAGTCCACGGTGGCTGGAGAATGGAATATGAAAAGTCTCCTCGTCGGAGAACTGTGTTTCTCCCATAATGCCTTAGAGAATGGGATCTCCATTCCCGAGTCCCTTTGAAACCACATGAAAACCCTAACCCACATGGCATAGGGAATGTGATCTCTACTCTGGAGCCTGTATGGATCACATGAAAACTCTAATCGAAATAAAAGATGGGGACCACACACAAGTTGGCAAACACGTGCACATCTGACTGAAGACTTGAAATCTGAACGTCGAGTGTGAAATCTGAATAACTATGTAGAGTCTGAAATCTGGCTGGCCTGTAATATGACATCTGAATCAAACAATAACATCGACAAAGTTGGGTGGGAGAAGACATGAGAATGGGGGAAAACACGAATAACATAAGCCGTCAAAATTTTTTCTCATCTTTTCTTTTCAATTTTTCCAAATCATTCTTTTTTGTACGATCCCTTTTTTCCGACTATCTCCCCTTTTTTTAATAGCCGTCTTTTTCTTCTTCTTTTTTTCAATTAGACCGTTCCTTTTTTTTCTGTCCTCTTCTTTTTTAAGCTCTCGTCCCAATGGGCTTACCAAACTTGCAGCACCCACCTTTTTTTAACGGTACTTTTACAAAAATTTAAAGGAAAAAGTAGCACAACTGCTATTTAGGGTTCTCAGGAAAGGTTGCCACCCTCGAAGGGGCTCTTTCTACAGAGGGTGTCGTCGCCCCTCGAATGAGATGGAGGAGCGACATCGTCGGTCGCTTGGAGGGATGGATGCGAGGGAGGAGCATCACCTGGAGGCACTCTCATCTTCTTCTCCGATTGCTGGAGGGATGGAGGAGACTTGGTGGAACTTGGTGGGCGGAGAGGAGACCTGGTGGGCGATGCCACATGGGATGAATGCTCGCTGCCGTTGGTGGAATCGGTGCCACCGCCGTTGGGAAAGGGGGCCATGGTCTGCTGCTGTCGCCTGAGCTTGAGGATGGAGAGGAGCAGTAGGGGCAGCGACAGTACTGGTTCTTGCCCTTGTAGACAATGCGCTCGAGGATGGCCTGCTGCAAGCGGAGAAGAGAGAGGTGGTGCCACAACTTCTCTTGTACGGCTACATCTGGACCTGTCGCCGTTGCCATGGAGGTTGCAGAGAAGAACGATGGAGAGGGCAACCTGTGTAGCACCTCCATATGTTGAAGCTTGGAGAGATCGTTGAGGGCACATGATGGGGGTACCATATGCTGCCTAGGGTTCCGCCTATAACTGCATCTGCTGTCCTAGAGAAGGTACAGCCACCGCCCGGAGATGGGGTTGTCGCATGTGCTGGAGATGCACTGGATGTTGATGCATCGCTGCCAGATTAGGGTTTCGTAAAGAAAACCCTAGTTCATTCGAATTTGATGACAAAATTAAATAATCGATCAGAAAAATAATTCTCCGGAACATGTTGCTGCTTACAACTTGAACATAAATGATAATAATAATCGAAATGGGAATTCAAATGGAATCTTGAACAAATGATAAAAAATAACTCCTCAAGAATCGAACCCACTTTGATACCATGTTAGAAAACTTGAATGCGGAAGCGTATCAGAAATAAATGATAAATAATAATGAAGAATGCAGGATTTTACGTGGAACCCTACTTCTCAAGGAGCAGGATGAAACCACGGGAGAATGCCGTAAATGTTATAAAATATGAAGAATGCGGAAGCGAATGATAAACAGAGCATAAACAAGAAAGATCAAACATGGGAACACCATGATTTTACGTGGAACCCTACTCCGTGAGGAGCGGGATGAAACCATGGGAGAAGCCCTCTAAAGGGCGTGTTTGTCTATTGACTTTCTCAATGAGTACAGGAGGTCCGGGGCTCCTTATATAGCCTCTCCAGAGCCTTCAAGTCCCACCACTAGGCGGTATGGGACTAAACACTGGATGTGGTACATGGATCTTCTCCAGAATCCATTTACCCTGTTACAACTCAATGGGCGCACAACCAAATACTCTAACACTCTCCCTCAAGCTGGAGCATGCAATGCTCAGCTTGGACGAACAGGAATAAACTCAACTCAACGCTACAGGTAAAGGGCTGATCGTTCATTGAAATTTCTCATCAGATACATGAGATATGGGGCTTCTTATATAGCCTCCACAAACACTCCAAGTCCCACCACTGCTAGATGTGGGATTAAACTCTGGATGTTGTACATGGATCTTGGAATGATCTATTTACCCATCTTACATATGACGCACATACTCCAACACTAACGCCACTATCTTTTTTATGGCGGATAATGTTTATGCAATGGAGAAGGCAACTATTGTGCTTGAACTGTCTGGGAGGGTGTCTGAGTCACGGATCAGTTGTGGTAAATTGGCTTTTGTTCCATTTGGCCTGATTGAGGACGAGGTGGTAGGGGCACGGTTTTCTTTCAGACGTAGCAAAGGGCTCTAAATTGTTTACCTTGGGTTGCCATTGATTGGTACCAGGTTGATTTAGGCTGATTGACTGCCATTGGTGGAGAATATGGAAGAGAAACTGGCTAGTTGGCAGGCTCATGCTTGTCTAGAGGTGGACCCCTGGTGCTTCCAAAGAAGGTTTTGTCAGTTATCCTGTTTTTTTTTCTTCGCGTGTACACATATGCTTTCAGTTGGTATTAAAGGGAGGCTTGATGCGTTGATGAGGAGATTTTTTTTACCTCATTTGGGGTGTAGAAGGCGATGTCTCTGGTGGGTTGGAAGACCCTAGTGCTGGCTGAGGATGAGGGCTTGAGGGTTTTGAGTTTCTTTGGTGACTCACATCTGGGAGGGGTGGCTCTGATCTTTCTAGCATGATGATTCACACCATTTATGCGGTCATTTTGGATCTCTCAACTAGGTTTAGGTAAGTGCACGACCGAACTTCTGGAGGGGCATATGACCCATGCTCCTTTGGTTGCCCTGTTGATGCTATCTGTTTTGAGGGATAACGATGACTACCAGTTCTGGTTGGATAATTTGGTTGGTAATGGAGTGGTTGGTATCTGTTTTCCATATCTATTTGCTTTGGCAGTTAATGGTAACTGCTTTTTGAGGGGGTGAATGTAGGCTGATTGGTGCTTGTCTAAGTTTCGTGTTGATTAGAAGGCTTTCTACACGGAGTCAGTTTCTGACCATCGGATTTCTTTGGATTGGTACACAGATCTGGAGGTGGAAGGTGTTGTCGCAACTCAGGTTTCGCTTAGTTAAGGAGAAACGGACCATTGACTGCTGCTAGCATGGGGCTAAGTTTTTCCCAATGACAGACGAGACATGTCAATGATGCACTACATCGGTGGATGACGATGAGCATTTGTTTTTTAAATGCAGTTCGTCGAGTGATGTTTGGATGCTTAGAAGCAGGCATACGCATACATGTACTGTAATGCGCTTCTTTATGGGTAGATGGTAACCGTGTATGTAGGGGTATAGTCGGTAATTTGACATCATAAGCAATAAGAAAGCTAAAATATAATAGAATTTCCAAAACATATGATTGATTAGCTAATGTTTCAAAATTCAATTCTAACCTATCGGAACCATATAAACCTATACCTAAAACCCCTACTAAAAGAAAAACAGAAACCCCAGCAGTGTTTAAACTAAACTTTGTAGCTGCATAAAGACATTTTTACAGCCCCACACACACATAGATAAAAGTAAGTAAACATGAATTAATTCTATCTCTCACATGAAAAAAAGTAAAAGGTATGGAGAAGAAAAATGATTGCCATCATTATAATATAAAACAATCGTGAATCTTGATTAACTGGTCAAGATGCTTAAGTATTGATAAACCCTGTCCATAAAACTGGTCCTATGGAAAGGAAAGTCCATCGATTCCCAGTCTTCGATGATTAAATAAAAAAGATTTATCCATTTATAATCCTCGCAATTGTGTCAATGGATTTTCCAATTGGAAATGATAATAAAATACATAGGTCTGGAAGGAGCTCTAATAGGGATATACATATAGTATACCACTTAATCACCTTATTTCCTGTGGGAGAGAAAAATTGAGGGCACTGCGGTGGTGGACGACGGCAAGCGTTTGTTCTTTAAATGCAGTTTGTCGAGAGATGTTTGGGTGGTGGATTACATCAACTCGTGGCTAACGAGGAATCGATTTTTTTGGGAGTTTATTGACGTATTGGAGTATGGGGCTGGGTTTGTCAAGCTTTGGGCAGTGGCTATTCTTTGGTCTCTGTGGCTGGTCATCTTCTGTGGAGAGTGTTTAGGTAGAGAATGTAACTTGAGCATGCCATGAGTCTTCGGTCTTCTTGGTCTTTGTAACTTTATGGTTCAATCTTGTATATATATAGAATTTTTTGGTTGGCATCTCCTCAATGACGCACCCTTTTTCCTTTAAAAAAGGCGAAGCCTTCTCCCACTTTAAGTAGGGTTGGCTACATGGATTCTTATTCAAATCCATGTTGAAAGATCCAAGCATTTTTTACGCTAGCTGTTGGCTACCTAACGCAATCCCCTACGAGGATGGATTTGATCCTTGGTCTTTTGGGGGGTAGGCACATACTGCACTACCACCAGACCATTGAAGTGTGTTTTCTCCTTTTCTTCTCCCTCACTCGCATCTATGCTTTTTTCTACCAAAATTATGTGCGACAGGCCCGTCGTTTTCTCCCTCTCTCCAAATTTCTTCCAAGCGTGCAAAATATTTCCTGCATCAATGCTGGAGTTTTGTGAAGAGTAGTAAATTACTTGAACTTCTCTCATACATTGGCACTTGAATAAACACCAAAGTAGATATCCATAGAAGTACTATGCATGTATATCTCAGAACTCATTAAGCCCGAACCAGGGTTGTATTGAATTGTAGAAAAGGACATGCTTTACATCTGGGGAGCTTTAACTATGGGTTCTAATACTGTCTCAGGTGGAAAAATAGAAACGAATGTAGTACTTTATAAATGAAATGATTTAAGCAGATTTTGATTTATGCCATTAGAGTAAGGAAAATGACCATGTTCTATTTTGCTCTCCCATCTGCAGTGAGGAAAAGTCAGCGAATTTGAGCAATCATGAATATTTGGAGTTACATTGATAGTATAGGTAGGGATTTGTCTGCCTACAAAGCTTAATGATGTGGGCTTGGGAGATCTGACTGAAATCAGTATCCTAATTCCGTCGACTATTTCCAGATGTGCTCTTAATTATTGTGCATTTGAAAGTTTAGTTTGCCACTAGAATTTGATTTTCCATGGTGTAGATGCTTGTTTGGCCGCTGAAAACTGACCATATTCGTGATGAATATCCAATTGTAGACCTTATTTCGAGTATACTTTTAATGTGCATTTATCATAATTTATATTTTTTACCAGAAAGAAGAGGATGCACATCAACATCAATTCATCTTACATGCGGCGCTGGATATTGTCGAAGACTTGGCGTGGACTACCAGTGCCATGTGAGGTTCTATTAGTTGCAATCTCCTGAGCAGCTCAATTTTGCAATTTCATTAAATTATTCCATTTCCAGTGGAACTTACTGACTGCTATCATCCGATGCATGTAGGTTTTTGAAGGCAATGGATAGATTCAATGATCTGGTTGTGTCGGTTTATGTTACTGCTGGTCATATCCTTAATGTCCCACTTTTATTTTTATAGGTTAAAGTTATTAATAGTGATCTTTAGGTTTTGTATGTGTTCAATTCAAGCATCAATGTTGTTTTGGGATCTCTTACAACATCCTGATATCACGAGCAACAAAAGTAAGAAAGGTACATGGTGGGGATTGAGGTCGAGATCGATTTACGCTCTTGAATCACAAATTGTTTAGAAATTCCTAGCATTTGTTTCATCTTGACGGGTGTTCTGACACGACCTATGTCAGCACTATTATTGTTCTGATGGATTTTTTTAGCACTTTGTATTCCTTGACCAGCCTGTAATACACACTAGATTGATGCTGCTTCATGATTCTCGTAGCGAGGACGGGATAAAAAATTTCTTCCAGGAGGTTCACGAGCTTTACATCAGGGTAATATGCTTTAGTTCATTATCACTAACTTTCATTTCTCAATGATTGTTGGTGCAATTTTCTTTCTGTGCATGTGACTTTTTGTTATCTAGGTCAGATTTCTGTTCCTTCCGTGACTTTTGTCTTCATGAATTTAATAAAAAACACGCTCATTTTGCCGTTTTCTGCTTTCTTCAATTGGACAGTCAAATGACACCAATGCAGAATATGTGTTACCTTCTCTCTAAAATTTGCAGATACTCTTGAATCCTCTGTATCTACCGGGGTCGCGGATCACATCCACCCATTTCGACACCAAGGTCAGAGCTCTTGCAAGGAAATACCTCTAGTGGCCGTACATCTGTTATGGACGTGGTGATGCTGCTGTGGTACAAGTACAACTGAAGAAAAGAAGGCATATGAGAAATTTCAGTCCAGTGAAGGATCTGATAAATCACAAATGTATGTTACTATTCAAATGCTTTCAAGTTTTTATGCTTTTCCTGCATTAGCATGCTGCCACTATTGTGTGATTATTGAATTCGTATCATTTACTTTGCCGTGGCTTCTACCTCACCTTCTTTCGAGAGGACAACAACCATGCTCTCTCTCTCTACTTTTGAGTGCAGTTCTTTTCTTCTGAAAGGTGAACGGAGGGATACTGGAGGTAATCTATTGACATGAAATTCATAAGAGATTCTGTCCATACCGTATTAGCATTTTGCTTTAATGTTTTAGCCTAATGCTCTGATCAAGAATGATCGATCAGTTGCGTCGTTAGGATTTACTAAGAAAGATTGAGAAACTTTGTCGTTAAATCTCGAAAATATAATGTCGAAATAAATTCTGGACTCGATAATGATGTCCCGCGTAATTGGATCCTTTCATAGCTCGTGCATTACCTTGTTTGACCTTCATATCAAAAATCCCAAAGAAACAATGCTCAACAAGTTCCCCCAACGTTTTTAAAATCCAACTCGATATTGGATATGTATCAGTTTCGGGTTTTTATAAGAAATTTGTTTGTTGTATTATCAGGTTGGTTTGTATGGTGCAATTGGGTCAAATTAGGTTGTGTTACATCATGTCTTATAATTGGGTTTTTTTTCCACGTGCCGCTTTGTTATTCTACAAATGCAACAATGTCCCTACCTTTTTTGTGACAAGAGATGCCCTATATTGGCACAAAAGTCAGTTAAAAAAATTCCCCGATTCATTTATATTATGAATCTCCTAATAGTTAACGTGTACGTGAATATTTCATATCAAAATTTTATTCAAACAACAATCACTTTCATAACAATAATCATACAACTAAAGATCAGTGCTCAAAAGAATATTTCCAACTGTTTGTACATATAAGATTTCACAAGTATATGTACACCTCTATGCTATTTACAAACTACAAACCCCATTGCATATGCAAACAAAGGCTTATCAAAGCATTCACGATATGATTAGAGAGGAACCCGCCTTGCCTAAAGACCCTTTATGATTTCTACTCTGTAAATAATCTTAAAGAAAAGAGGTTTCAGTCTAAATACAAAATGAATTTAGATCTGGTGAGGGGGTCTCAAGGAATTTGGCAAGAAAATAGGCCTTTATTCATGAAGTAACTTTGCAGTAAAGATAGAAATATTTATAAAATTGCTTTAATAAACAAAATTCGTTTTTTTTCAAAACATCAATGATGTAAAAACATTCAACTTTCAAAACGGATACTTGCAAATAATCTAATGTTAGTTATTAAAAGTATTGCAACTCTATAGTTACTAATCATAACTACTGCACTGACATTTAACACCACTCTAACTGAATGTATTATATCAATTAAAGCTGAAACAAACTGAGTCATATGCATGCAGTCCCAAGGTCAAAGAACATCTCACATATAACACAAAGACTTTATGTATACAGAATGTGGATCCAAATTATTAACCCTATCTAATGGTTATCATATCTAATAACATCACAATATCCAATTGCTAGTTCATAACTTGTCTGAGAGCAATTATGATTTTCACTTATGTAAACTTTCTTTTTGATTCACAAAAAACATAAGTTTGAGCCGAACTGTCCTTCTGCAATTATAGTTAGGTCTCCTAACTTAAATGGAAGGGTAGAACTGTGAATTTTGTATGAATATATAGGCACTAGTGTTATTGCAAATAAAGGGTATATATAAATGCAACCACATTGAATCTCAAAAGGGTACAAGTGTAGAAAATCTTATATTCTTGCAAAATTAATCTACAGACACAGATATGGAAAAAATAGAACTGCCCCATAGGGGTAGCCAACATGGCTATCCTCGTCCCTATTTTTCTGTATTTTTTTAATTTTTTTTAAAAATATCACTATATATATTTATCTATATATTTCTCCAATATGCCATTCGAACACAAACGCACGCATGCACACAACACACATATGGAAATATTGGCGCTGCCCCTTTGGGGCATCCAACATGGATCCTTATTTTTCTACAAATTTTTTAAATATCACAACGTATATTCATCTATATATGGCATTCGAATTTTATCAGAAACAGAGACTCCTATGCCATTCGTCTAGAATAGGTAATTTTAACGGTCTAAACATTGTTGTAATTGACTTGTTCTAAATGGAGGACATAAATCTCTAGTACTGACGAAATTCGAATGATATATAGAAGGGATATATAGATGAATATACATGGTGATGTTTTTGAAAAAAAAATAAAAACCCGAAAATGAGGCAAAGCAGCCCCATTGAACCCCACACATGCAAGCACATAGAGGAGTGATCCTATGAGAGTAAAAAGTTGTGAGAGCATGAGAGGAATGATTTTGGACCACATGATTATATTTTCTCTCCTAGGCAAATCATGTGGCCGAGAATCACCCCTCTCATTCTCTCACAATTTTCTCTCATAAGATCACTCCCCCCCTCTCTCTCTCTCTATATATATATATATATATATATTTCAAAAAAAATAAAAAATTTTTGTGAAAAAAGGACGGGGGGAGCTAAGTTAGCTCCCCCTAGGGGGCATACACATTTTACCCATATATATATATATATATATATATATATATATATATATATGAGGAAAATGGGGCTGCCCCCTAGGGGGAGCTAACTTAGCTCCCCCCGCCCTATTTTCTTCAATTTTTTTTTATTTTTTTTGAAAATTTTTCCGTGAATATTCATCACTATATCCCTATATTATGTCATAAAAATTTCATGTGAAACAGAGACTCATACGGTCTCCATCCAGACAGTCATTTTTTTAACGGTAACATGATTTTTTAAATCAACCCCGTTTGGATGGAGGTCGTACGAGTCTCTGTTTCGAATGAAATTTGAATGACATAATATAATGATTTAATAATGAATTTACACGGTTTTAGATTTCAAAAAAAATAAAAAAATTTTGTGAAAAAAGGGCGGGGGGAGCTAAGTTAGCTCCCCCTAGGGGGCATACACATTTTACCCTATATATATATATATATATATATATATATATATATATATATATATATATATATATATATAATATATATATATATATAGGGGCGATCCTATGAGATGAGATTTTGGTAAGATGGTGAGATGGGACATTCTGGACCACAAGTTGCTGTATTCTCTCTCCTGCCTTTCTCTCTCCTGGTTGGAATTAGTGGTCCAGAATGCCCCATCTCACCATCTCACCAAAATCCCATCTCATAGGATCGCCCCTCTATATATATATATATATATATATATATATATATATATATATATAGGAGTGATTATATGAGATGAGATTTTGTGAGATGGGAGATTCTGGATCACAAGTTTCTATATTCTCTCTCCTACCTTTCTCTTTCCTAGTTGAAACTAGTGATTCAAAATTTTCCATCTGACCAAAATCCCATCTCACATGATATATATATGTACAATTAACATTTTTAAAAACATTTATTAAAACAATTGTTGACGACATGGATTGTTAACTTGTTGCTACTTATAGTACAACATTGGTAAGTGCTTGATACGAAGGCATCATTTATTACTGTTGCTTAAAGCAAACACGAACAAAGTAGGAAATGATGCTTGTGATGAAAGAAGAGACCTTGTTGGGCTGTCAACGTTAGAGAAAACATGTAAGCTAAAGATTCGAAGGAGTACTATGCTAGAGATCAGCATGTTACTAGAATGTGAATATCTTTTCAAAATTAGCATTTTATTTTCTAAGCAAATACCGATTCCTTAGATCGTTTTAATCGGTTATTGATTTAACTGGTCTCATCAGCCAATTCAGTTCCATTACTCTAAAGCATTGACTTGTGATCGTGGGTCTAATTGGGCCCAAACCCAACATGTTAGGTGGACCAATACTCCTCGATAACAGATTGAATGTAGGCCCAAGAAAATGCAGAAAGCCCTGAGTGTGATTCAACAATAGTTTGTTAATAATCTGACTCAAGTCAAGTTTGTTGAAAAGAACGAGTTTGGAATTAATTAACACTAGGGTTGTATAGTTTAACAAACATTCATAAAAATAAGAAATGGTTTATATTGAAAAGATCGTTTGTCCTACCTACCAATGGATAAATCAAAGTAGGAAAATAAACTTAGGTCCATTGTTTGTTTTAACCTATAAATATACAATTTCAACTTCAGAATTGACCATATAAACACATTCAGTTAGATATAAAATCACCGTAAAGGCTATGAACTGTGCATTTTTATTGCACAAAAGTGTGATCCATTTTCCATGCAGATATTTTCGGGGCCAACTGATGGTTAATATATATAAGAAGCTGAACATACGCAGGTTCAATCAATAAGCAAAACAAAAGCCAATACATCACAGCAAATGAGGGACCTGCAGGACAAAAGAAATGATCACATTCGCATCATCTGATCGAAGACTCCTGCTGCTTTTAACGCGGCGATCCGTGCACCTACAGCGTTTATGTTATACAATAGCTGCTGAAGCCACCGGCGAGTGGCTGGGTCATCCTGCAGTAAGGGAGATCAAACAAATTCAATGTAAAGCTGCCCTTCAATCACTACACTCATCAGGGAAAGGAGGTAAAAATTACATGAAGAAGATCGTTGAATGTCCCATCTTTTAAAGTGACCGGAATGCAGCTCAACAATATTTTGCATGCCCTGCATACGCACAAAGAAGAATAATGCAAACGCTTCAAGAACGCACACTTAGAGATTATTTTGATTTTATAAAACATTCCATGTCAAACCTTTCATCTTCGGAAAGCCTGAGGTAGCAACGGACTAAATGTTTTAGGAGCCGCTGGGATGGCTGCTCAGGAAGTGACCTGACCATGCTTCCGAAAACACGAATCATAGCGACAACTCTACCAGGAGTCGTACAGACATAGTTCAACCCAACGTCATCCAGGAGAATTTTCTGAATAATGAACGTAGCAACCTGCACAGACAAATATGATTACTAAATTGCAATGAAATAGTCGGAGAGGTGAGTCACCCAGCGGATACAGAGATTATGAACACGCAACAATACTAGAGTAATTTTGTGGGGAAATTCATGGTTTTAAAGATACGGCATAACATAAGATTCATGGAAAGCAATTCTGCTAGAGAGGCTTCTTAAACAGAAGTAAAATTTCTTTCCAGAGTCCTTGGTCAGAAGCCTGTTAAGCTTGAATCCAGCGAAATGTAAAATGCTGGAGCAAAGTATCCAATTTAGAGGCAACATTAATGCCAAAAATCAAGGTTCAAGTTTGTCAACGTTCAAAGTAGCTAAAGTGAAGAAGAAAAAAAATGAGTTGTATTCTAATAAAATCAAGCCACGCATGCCCACCAGCATAGATTGTTGTGTTACGTGTACTTGTAAGAGATTCAAAGAAGGCAGACCTATTAGTTAAGCGATGACCCTAAAGGAAATTATAAATTCAGCCCGACAAATCATGAAATTTGCATAATGAATCATGCTTTGAAGTTTTAAAATGGAAGCAGATATTTGAGGGTGAACTCGTTAGGCCGAGAGCTTTTCATGGGGAAATTGGAGCACATTTTTAAACTAGTTTTATTTTGTTTAAGGTGTAAAGTCCAATAAAAAAACGAGAAAATCATGATGGTTTTAGGTAAGTATCGGTCACTCCCAGAAAGTCTAACTATCAGCAGAGTAAGAAAAGACTGATAAAAGAAGGGGTCTCACCTTGCATTCCGCAATCCTACTCTGCTGTGACATGCAATGAGGTGCAAATGAAATGGACAAATCACGCACAAACACTAGGATTATCAGGATGAAAAACTTCAAAGCAGAAAACGATTTTTTTTATTTCAGGAAAGAATGATTTAACATGTAGATAGATCTCAGACCGCTCCTTGATCAGGTACTTACAAAACTAACAAAGTAGTGATTATCCAAAATTGCGTGAACATGGACAGGGAACCTCATACATTGCAATTAACCAAATCAAAGAGAAATGAATAACGAGGCTCCGTGCACCAAGGAGAACAATTCAAGTCTAGGAGAGAAAATTGGACATGTATATTGTATCAACCCAAAGTAATAATACAAGCACAATCTTGGTACTGATGCAAAACCTTGAGCAGCCATTCAGATTGTGGTGGAGAAGCTTGTGGAGGATGAATATGCGCAAACAAGTTACATGAATGAGGTAGGAAGCTAGGCTAGAAACAACAAAACAAGTCATTTCCATTAAAGGTTAAACTAAAATGCATGCAATGGGAAGCTCGCCACTTTAAATAGAGACAAGTGACGAGGTACAGCGGGGGGATGGAGCACAGAGCGTCGTCTAGGGGGTTCAAGACACTGGGAGATCGACGTGATAGGGGGAAGGCTCCTTCGTGTTCATATCTGGCTGCGTGCACCAAGGAGAACAATTCAAGTCTAGGAGAGAAAATTGGACGTATATTGTATCAACCCAAAGTAATAATACAAGCACAATCTTGGTACTGATGCAAAACCTTGAGCAGTCATTCAGATTGTGGTGGAGAAGCTTGTGGAGGATGAATATGCGCAAACAAGTTACATGAATGAGGTAGGAAGCTAGGCTAGAAACAACAAAACAAGTCATTTCCATTAAAGGTTAAACTAAAATGCATGCAATGGGAAGCTCGCCACCTTAAATAGAGACAAGTGACGAGGTACAGCGGGGGGATGGAGCACAGAGCGTCGTCTAGGGGGTTCAAGACACTGGGAGATCGACGTGATAGGGGGAAGGCTCCTTCGTGTCCATATCTGGCCGGGGCTTCGTCGAGGGGAATCATGGAGAGGGGGGTCGGGTCGTGGGGTGCGTACCTCGCCACCAACTCCCACACAGACGTTGGATTGCACTCGCGCGCGAAGGTACCCCCGTCCAAAAGGAGGTGTTTCAGATACAGTGCTTGGGGTCACGTTGCGCGTTGGTGCAAGGCGAAAGATAAGGTGTGCTATCGATGTCAGAGGAAGGTTCATGTGCGGAAGGAGTGCCGTGGGCCCTCCAGCAGGATGGATGTTGATGCAGGGACTGCTCCTGGACCCTTGGAGGGAAATGGTGATGTTGCGGACCCTATTTCTGGAATCCTCATCGCTATGGGTCCCTATGAAGACCTGAAGAAGGTGGCAGGAGTTTTGGTGTTGGGTCGTTTTGCCGGATGTGTGGAGGACGAGGTCTGGCTGTCGGATTCGGGGTTGTGCGTTTGTGAAGTGGAGGCTGCGGAAGCTGAGGCCTTCCTCCAATGGATGTGTCATGTTTCTGGCGTCAGTTCGATGGCGGTGTCCTCAATTGCGGGATGGGGTGGCTCGGGCCCGGATGCAGCAACTTCTGAAAATCGTGGGTCTGCCGATCCGATGTCGAAAGCTGTCCACAATTAAGGAGGCAGTACGTAGCGTGGGAGTTGTGGATCAGTTGATACGCTCCGGTCTTCGCCCAGGAGAATATTGAAGTGTCGTGGTTTCTCTGACGGGGGAAAGTAAACCGGTTCTTGCGGAGGTCTGGTTCTCGGTTGGTAGGGCCTCCTTTTGTTTGTATCTGCGGAGTGCTGAGGCCTCGAAGCTCCATCACTCGGCTTGCAATTTGGACCCTGGTGGCTTTACGCAGCAGGAGACTCGGGGGGAGGTGCCCCTCCGTCCTCAGGCTTCGTCTCTGATGGCTGGGAGCTCGTGCCATGGTGATCAGCCTGTCTACCCCTCGATTCTCGGGGTAGTCAAAACGACGGGCGTAATCCTAGGAGGGAGACCAACGGCTCGCGGGGGCCGTTGTGGCCGTTTTGGGAAATTGGAGGCCACTGACCCAATAGGTGCCAGTTGTCATGCTTGGGTTTTTTCTTTCTCAAGGGTCTGGGTCTGGCGGTACCAGCTCAGGTACTCCGCACCTGGGGCCCGACCTGACTAGGGTCTTCGGGTTCTCGCCTGTTGCTTGGGAGGTATCCGCTCCGGATCTGACCAGTTCTTTGCTGGGTACTGGTCTGGATTTGGATCCTTTGATCCCGCTTTCTGGGGCAGTTATGAGTGCGGATGAATTTCGTCTCCCATAGCACAATGCGCAGGCTTCTCGTTTTCCACATGACGCGGTTGGTGGTGCCTCCAGGTCTGAGGGCCCAGTTCGGGCGGTCTTTCCGTGGAAGCTTTGAAGGAAGGTGGTCCCAATGCACCTGGGTTGGGAGGTCTGGACCCTTTGGGGGGGGGGGGGGTCTACGAAGCCGCCCCTGTTGGTCGGTGGGGAAACAAGTGTGCATAGGGGTGCTGCGTCGTCTCTCGAGGATTATGAGGGCATGTCTGGGCGTGGCTTCGAACGCGATGGAGTTCGAGGTGACGTGCACCGAAGTTGTGGGGGGCGACGAGTTACATGCGATCTCTCCGCTCCTTGAGGTAGCTGAGGTCAATCTGGTTCCAGGTGCTGCCTCATTGGCCCCGAGTCGGAAGATGGCTACGAGGATTATGGCTGATGAAAGAGCAAGGAGGGAAAGAAGATTGGTGCTACGGGAGGGGGATCAGAGGTTGAAACAAGATCCTCTGCTCTCCTCGCGTAAGCGCAGGAAGCCGGAGGCGAGGTTGTGGTTGCAGCGTGAATTGGAAGAAAAGGAGAAAGGTGCGGCCGGGAGCGAGAGTACCTCGGGGTTAGCAGGAGATGCCCATCATCACAAGGAAGTTCAGGGCGAGCTCTCAAAATTTAAAGTGGCGGACATTCATGTGCGACTTACGGAATGTCTTGGGGTGATCATCCCCAACTCAAACCCTCAGAGTGGATCCAAATAAGATCGTTTCGTGGAACGTGCGGGGGCTAGGGGAAGGGGAGAAAAGAAGGGTGTGGGGAGATTGCTTGATTCTTGGCAAGCAGATGTAGCACTTTCGTAGGAATCGAAGATTGAAACTTGGAGTCTTATGCTCTGGAACTCGTTAGGTTGCTCAAGGTTGTCTGACTTCAGAGCTACCCCTGCAAGTGGAAGTTCTGGGGGGCTGGATCTGACGTGGGATGCTGTTCTCTTTGATTCTGTTGCCCACAACGTGGCGAATCGATCTGTCTTAGTGGTGCTGGACTGCAAGCAACGGATGGGCAAAAGATTAATTACGATTGCTTACGGTGAGGCTGGTGGGGGCCGTGACATGGCTCTGTGGGAGGAGTTGAGGGTAGTCAGAGGTTTGTGCTCGAGCATCCCATGGTTGATTATGGGTGATTTCAATGTGACGCGTGCGGCAGATCGGCACAACAATAGAGGCGGAAGGGATGCTGGTTCTGACGGCTTCCATGACTTTGTGCGGGAGATGGTGCTGGAGACCATGGATGCAGATAACAGGAGGTACACCTGGCGCAATGGTCGTCGAGGTCTTGTCTCGACCGGTTTCTTGTCTCAGTGGATTGGTTGGAGCGATTTCCCCTGGCTGCGTCTCATGCTCTCCTAAGGTCGAGATCGGACCACACGCCCATTATTTGGGACTCGGGAGAGGGGCATCTTTTTGAAGTCAAGGTTCAGGTTTGAGAAATCCTGGCTTCTTAACAACAGTTTTATTTTGGGACTCGGGAGAGGGGCATCTTTTTGAAGTCAAGGTTCAGGTTTGAGAAATCCTGGCTTCTTAACAACAATTTTAGAGAGATGGTGTGTGGCTTTTGGTGCTCGCTGAGAGTTGACGGCTATGCAACGCAGGCTGGCTTAGAAACTAAAGTTGTTGCGATGCATGTTGATGGAGCATAAAAAGCAAGTGGTCCGAAGCGAAGCTAAAAATCGAGATAAGGCGGTTGCAGAGATTTTGAGATGGGATGCTATAGAGGATCCACGACCTTTGAATGGTGAAGAGATGCTTGCTAGGGGAGTGCAACAACAAGCGATTGCAGAGGACTATAGATGAATAGAGGTCGAGTGGCGGCAAAGGTCTAGGCATAAGTGGGTAAAGGAAGGAGACGCGAACACCAAATTTTTCCATGCAGTAGCCATCGGTAGAAGAAGGACGAACAAGATTTTCGAGCTAAAAGTAGAGGAGGCTAGCATGCAAGGGGATGGGGAGATTGGGAAGGATCTTGTTGAGCACTTTTGCAGGTTCAGTAGGTGGAAACCTGGTTCAGGTGGGATATGGTCGGGGAGGGGGCTCAAAAGTCTGGAAGAGAGTAGACATGAGCGTCTTATATCGGCTTTTTTGAGGGATGAGGTTCGTGTGGTTGTTGTTTTCGAGCTCAATGCGGATGGCTATCCGAGTCCAGATGGATTCCTTGTGGCTTTTTTCCAAGATTTTTGGGAGATGGTAGAGCAAGACATTACGGATATGTTTGCTGAGTTTAGAGATGGCAACATGGGGTTGGAGAAGCTTAACAAATTTATGTTGTTCTCACTTCCTAAGGAGGAGGGGGCGATGCGTGTTGAGGAGTTCAGATCGATTGCTTTGTCGAATGCAAAAGTGCTCGCCAACCAACTGCACGGAGTGATGGATGATCTCATCTCGTAATCCCAGACGGCTTTCATTCCGGGCAAGCAGTTATTGGAGGGCATGGTTGTGGCTGCAGAGATTGTTGCTGACTGGAATAGGAGGGGCTCCTCGGGATTCTTATGGAAGGTCGACTTTTCCAAGGCCTATGACTGTCTTAGTTGGAGATTTCTTTGGGCATCTTTGAGAAAGAGGGGCTTCCCGAAGATATGGGTTGATAGGATGCAGAGGTGCATCACAACTGCTTCTTTGTCGATCTTAGTTAATGGCAGACATGAAGGGGGCTTTTTCCAACTACAGTGAGGGGTGATACAGGGGTGTATATTGGCTCCACTACTCTTTGTCTTGGTTGCTGACGACCTGGCCATGATGGCGAACTTGGCAGAGGACGGGGGCTTTTTCAAAGGGTACAATAGAGGCGATTCTTAGTACATGTGTTGAGGAGTGCAAGGCAGTGAAGGCGATGCAAGTGAATGGTGTGAAGTCAGCTTTTGTACCTTTTAACCCGCGATCGGAGGTGACGGAGAGGTGTGTGGAGATCTTGGGAACAGAGCAGAAATCTTTACTTATCAAGTATCTAGGTCTGCCTCTATTAGTAGAGAGATTGAGACAAGTGGATTGGATGCTGCTGATTGAGAAAATGGAAAGGAAGTTGGCAGGGTGGAAAGCATCTTTTCTTTCGAAGAGCGGAAAGCTGGTGTTTTTGAAGGTGATGTTGTATGCTATCCCATTTTTTTTTCATTTTAACGTGGGATTTGCCAGTAGGAGTGCGGGAAAGATTGGTGGCACTGATGCATCGTTTCTTTTGGTCGTCCTCGACGCAGGAAAATGGTCTTGCCTTGGTTGGTTGGGCTACAATCTCCACTCCGCTCAAGGAGGTGGGTCTTGGAGTATTAAATCTTACAGACATGAATAGGGCCTTGCTGGAAAAATGGGTAATGAAGATATGGGGACCCGAGAGCGACCTTCTCTCTAGGATGATTCGATCTATATACGGTGTGTCATCCGATCTACAAGCATAAGCAGACTGTGCTGCATCGTGAATGACTTTTTGGAGAGGTATCTGCTCGGTCTTGCCTGATCTGGTGGTTTTTCTTCGTCCGCTGTTGAACTGTGGCCGGGGCTTTCGCTTTTGGACTGATAACTGGACAAATGTTGGAAAGATGTGAGATCTTTTTCCGAGGCTTTTCGCTGTGGCGTCAAATAAGGAGGCTTCTGTGGCAGAAGTGTGGTCGAATAGCTCGTGGACATCGACTTTTGTCTCCTTTTTATCTGAGAAAAGGATTGATGAGTTCTTGCGCCTTTCTCCATGTTGGGCATAACCGTTGTACCGACTGAGGGGAGGGACTCTTGGTGCCGGAGGGATGGTTCTTTCTCGGTCTGGAAAGCGAATAAGGTCCTTGCGGGGCAGCAACCAGCATCTGATACGGAGTTAAACAGGGACTGTGCGAATGTTTGGAAGTGGAGGATCCCGACAAGGGTGAAGATTTTCTTTTGCCTATTTAGAAGAGAGGGGATTCTGACGGTGGCTAGGAGTAGGGGTGCACATGGATCGGATAAAGTCCATAATTCGATCCAATCCGTTGTCAATGGATTGGATCGAATTGGGTTTATAACTCTAATGGATCGGATCGGATTCCTATTTTACAAATCCGTTGATTAATGGATCGGATCGGATTATTATCTAAATCCGATCCAATCCGATCCGAAAATCCGTTAATAACTAAATATATAATAATATGATAAATTATTAATATCAGAGTATATTATTCATTTAGTTTTATTTGAAATTCGAATGCTCCAACATTCTTTATTTTTAAAAATCCATTCAAGTGTCATTTCGTGAATTGCTTGAATTAAAAAAAGCCCACTCAAGATATTAGGCATCCAGGCCCATCGTCCGCACCCAACTAAAAAGAAATTAAAAAATAAATAAAACTCCCCTGCCCTAACCCTAAATCTAAATGACCTTTCCCATTCTATTCTTCTCGACGTTCTCGTCATTCTCAAATCCCGTAGCCACCCCTTCCCCGCCTCTCCGTAGCAACCCCTTGGTCCCCTTCCCCGCCTCTCCGTAGCCACCCCTTCCCCGCCTCTCCCTTCAACGCCTCTCGCACTCGCATTCCCTGTGCCACCAATCCCGTAGCCACCTCTCAAGTCTCAAGCATCCCGACTCCGCGCCGTCGGGCCTTCTTCATCGCCTTCCACCCACGGGCCACAGCCGTCAACAACACGACCCCATCATCATGCGCCGTCGAACCTTCTCCACCGCCTGCAACCGCCAACAGGAAACAACGCTGCTGCCGTCAGCTTTTCACTGCCGGCTTGCTGATTATCAACTCGTACTGGTCACCATCGTCGATTAGGTCCAAGCAATGCATTGTTCTCCCCTTCAGTTGTGGTATCGGTTAACCATCATCCCATATTTTATTTCTCTGTTTTTTTATTGTGGGATGTTGTACAACCTTAGCTTGGTAAAGAGTTAATTGTTGTTGCTTGCCATCTTTAGCACCAAAGCCTTAAATCTATTAACTATTTTGATAAGCAATACTAGTGGATAAGTAGTGTCGTTATATAACTTATATGTGTTATTCTATCATGCAATTGAATTTTTTCCTATATTTATATGTGTTACTTAGGAAATATGTCAACCACTGGTGATGTTATTGGAAGTAACCAACCCATATCTCAAACTACACCAAATGAGACAGATACATTAGAAGTTCAAATTAAGTGCAAGAAGCCAAGCAAACCGGCCTCCGATGTTTGGGCACATTATACAAAGTGAAAGATAAAAAATGGCGATATTAGGGCATTCTGCAACTACTGTAATTCAAATTATGCATGGACAACCGCTAATGGCACAACACTGAGAAAACATGTTATGGAGAAATGTAAAAAAAGTCCAGTATATAAGGTTGCCGAGCCGATAAGGGGACAACAAACTTTAACTTTTCGAACCACAGAAAAGTCAGGAAGTGAGGTTGGTCTTGTTTCTTGGAAATATGATCATGACTTGTCAAGGGAAGCTTTTGTTCGGATGATTATCCTTGATGAATTGCCTTTTAAATTCACTGAACGTGTTGGTTTCAGACAATTCATGTCAGTTGTTCAACCAAAATTTAGGCCAATTTCGAGGACTACCTTAGTTAGAGATGCATTCAAATTCTACGCCAATGAGAAGAATAAACTTAAAAATTGTTTGGTTGAAGCAGAAGCCCGTGTTTGTCTGACCACCGACTTATGGACTTCCATTCAGAATCTCTCATACTTATGTTTGACAATTCATTTTATTGATAAGGAATGGAGATTGCATAAAAAAGTAATTAACTTTTGTCTTATTTCAAGTCACAAAGGAAAAGAGATTGGGAGGGTAATTGAATCATGCCTATTTGATTGGGGGATTGACAATGTTGGCACAATTACAGTAGATAATGCTAGTGCAAATGATGTTGCTATTGAGTATTTACGAAGCAAACTTCTCAAAAAGAATGGTCTCATTCAAAATGGGGAATACTTTCATACACGATGCTGTGCGCATATTTTGAACCTTATTGTGAAAGATGGAATTAGTGAAATGCAAGACTCTATTTCTCGTATCCGAGCAGCAATAAAGTATGTGAGGAGTTCTCCTAGTAGATCTCAACAATTTCAAGCATGTATTGCTCAAGAAAAAATTACATCAAAGTCATCTCTTTGTCTTGATGTTTCAACTAGATGGAATTCTACATACTTAATGTTGGAAACTGTTTTGAAATTTCAAAAAGCATTTGAAAGAATGGAAGAAGAAGAACCAACATTTGTTTCCGAACTTACTTTGGGCCCACCCACGGAGGAAGATTGGAAGAGTGCACATGTATTAACAAGGTTTTTGAAACGTTTTTTTGATGCTACCAAACGATTGTCTGGCACTCTTTATGTTACTGCAAATGTTTACTTTCATGAGGTTTTCAAAATTGAAACCCTTTTAATTGAGTGGTCAGGTAGTAGTGATTCTTACATACGGAGCATGGCTGTAAGGATGAAGGAGAAATTTGATAGATATTGGGGTAGTTCAGATAGAGTTAACATGTTGCTCACGGTTGCTATTCTCTTGGATCCTCGTTACAAGTTGAAATATGTGAAATTTTGTTATTCAAAAGTATTTACTGTGGAACGTGTTTCAAGATTGGTCAACAAGATCATGAATGTTGTAAATGACCTCTATGACCATTATAAAATACTTCATTCCACTAGTAAAACTTTTGATGTTCAACATATTGGTAGAGACCCCATTTATGAGAATGAAAAGGATGAATATGGGCTAGATATTGGTTTTGAAAATGAATTTCAAAAGCATCTTCAAGAGGAAGAAAAGAAAGAAAGCATAACAGAACTTGATCGCTATTTTGGAGAGAGCTGTGAAAAAGATGACTCCAACTTTGATATCTTACAATGGTGGAAAGTGCACTCGTCAAATTATGAAATCCTCTCCAAAGTTGCAAGAGATGTGTTAGCGATTCCAGTTTCTACCTTTTCTTCGGAATCTACTTTTAGCACTGGTGGGCGCATTCTTGATCAATTTCGAAGTTCGTTGACACCGAAGCTTGTAGAATGTTTGATTTGTTCTCAGGATTGGTTGAAGTCTCCTTTATCCTGGGTTGACGTGGAGGAGAAATTTGAACTAGAAGAACTTGAGAATTTGGGTAAGTACAATTTCATAATATGTGTCATCAAATATTTTGCACATCAATTACATTATTCTAACTTTTATTTTTTTTAGCATGCCAAGTTACACCCGTAGATGGCAGCGATGACATTTCACAAGTTTCTTAGAATCTCACTCCTTATGGTTAGTAAAAAGTTATTTATTTCATATATTTACAACTAGTATGATTATTGATTTTTTTTCTACTTTGCTAGGTAAAAACAAGACATCATATGCATTGAAAGACAATTAAGAGATGTATCTCGTGATTTCATCATCGTGTCTTCTCATTTTTATCTTTAAGACTAAACTTTTATGAGTTGTAACTTTTAATTGTATCTACATTATTAGAATTTCTTAGTACTTTATTCTGACTTGTGAGTGTGTTATCATGGCATGTGTGATCTCTTATTATGTGGACTTTATATATAAATCATTATTATATTGCACTAATTTAGAATTGCAGCTACTGGATGATCAGATGGAGGAATCGGAATTTATTATTTGGTGGTCAGTTTCCCTGTGTATTTTATTTTATTCACATTCGTATAATTTTTTTAAATTTTAACAATTTTCTTTCATGCAGGTTAGTTCGATAAAGTCAACGTAATGCTTCAACAATTTCTACGAATTACATGTATGTTACATTTATTTAGTTATACAATGATTGCTCGTAGTAAAACTGTAACAAGCATATATTCTTTTATTTCCCAAAAATTAACTATCTTTTTCTTCACATTTATCCATGCTCTCAATTTTAGAACCATGATTTAAGTGTCGATGTTTAGTGTACTACAAACTTAATCATGGATTATGATGTGGTGGTAGATGAACATTAAAAATCCGATCCAATCAGATCTAATCCGTAATCCGGTGGATTGGATTGGATTGGATTTGCATGTTTAATGGATTGAATTGGATCAGAAAAATCAAAAATCCGTTAAGTATGGATTGGACACGGATTAAGCCAAAATCCGATCCAATCCGATCCATGTGCACCCCTAGTTAGGAGAGCCGGGCTCTTTCCTGGGGCTGAGGCAGGTTGCATGCGTTGTGGATCACCTGTGAAAGACATTAATCATTTGTTTTTCTTGTGTCCCAATTCTGCAGAAGTGTGGCAAAAGGGAGATTGCTCGAATTTGAACTGGACAGACAAGTCGTCTTTTTGGAGCTCCGTAGGCAAGGTTTGTCGGGCTATGAGGATGGGAGATTAAAGGCTTGTGCGATCATTTGGGCTTTGTGATTGACGAGAAGCGATGTCATCTTTAAGGGAGGGAGGTTTTACTTTGAAAATGTTTTGGGTCATGCTAAGGCCTTTTATGAATCTTGGCGGATGTATTCTTTTAGAATATATATACATATATACGATTTTTTGATTGATCTCTAAAGAAGGTCCATCCCACCATTTCCCTAAAAAATAAAAATAAAATGCTTGCAATGAACCAACACTTATTTTAGGTAATTTTTTTGTCATTAGGATAAGATAGAGAAAACCACTTACGATGATTTGACCATTTGCAAAGGAGGTTGATTAATGTACCATTTAGAAGATGTGAGATTTGAGATTGGACACGGATTAAGCCAAAATCCGATCCAATCCGATCCATGTGCACCCCTAGTTAGGAGAGCCGGGCTCTTTCCTGGGGCTGAGGCAGGTTGCATGCGTTGTGGATCACCTGTGAAAGACATTAATCATTTGTTTTTCTTGTGTCCCAATTCTGCAGAAGTGTGGCAAAAGGGAGATTGCTCGAATTTGAACTGGACAGACAAGTCGTCTTCTTGGAGCTCCGTAGGCAGGGGTTTGTCGGGCTATGAGGATGGGAGATTAAAGGCTTGTGCGATCATTTGGGCTTTGTGATTGACGAGAAGCGATGTCATCTTTAAGGGAGGGAGGTTTTACTTTGAAAATGTTTTGGGTCATGCTAAGGCCTTTTATGAATCTTGGCGGATGTATTCTTTTAGAATATATATACATATATACGATTTTTTGATTGATCTCTAAAGAAGGTCCATCCCACCATTTCCCTAAAAAATAAAAATAAAATGCTTGCAATGAACCAACACTTATTTTAGGTAATTTTTTTGTCATTAGGATAAGATAGAGAAAACCACTTACGATGATTTGACCATTTGCAAAGGAGGTTGATTAATGTACCATTTAGAAGATGTGAGATTTGAGATGTGGAGATTAAGAGAGGAGCCAGAAGAGAGGGCGATGAAGGCTCAAGAAATGTTGGAATGAGACTATCCGAATGTATCTTACTTATGGTAAAGGTGTTTCCCAAACTGCACTGGCAGGAGGATGTGAGAGGAAATAAGTACGCTCAATCCGATCATTCTAAAAGACGCTATAAATTGGAAATGTGCACCACTACATGAATTTGAAGATGAAATATATAAGATAAGTTGGGAAAAGACGAGCTTCATGACGTCCTTCAGTGACTAATTACCAATATTGCTGACTCATTTGTTTTCAGACTAATATTTTGTCCATTTGGCTAATTTAACCGACATTTCTACCCTAGCGGTTTCTTAACTTAACTATATGGAATATATGGATTACAAAGTGAAGAAATTATCTCTTCTTGCAAAGCTTTTATTCCAATCCTTGTAAGAGTTTTCACGATCTACAATTTACTCTGCGACTCCAACGGCTCTAAAATATCAATGATGGTCTTATGGGCATACTTCTAGCCGTGCAAGGCTATTTTGTTTACTTCGTGTTGCATTGCTTCTGAGGTTTATTGGGAGTAGCGTGCTTTAGTAAAATTGGTTAAACTTATCAACGACGCTGCGTAGAAACTAGAAAAACATACACAAGGGTGGTTGCCAATGTGAAAACTTATTATAATATGATTACATTACCCACGCAAGCTACCTGGTAAATAGAAAGGATCGAGTGATTCAATCCTTTGATTCCTTTCAATCATTCTTTGATTGCAATGATTGACACTACCCCAAATAACTTTTGATAAACACGTTGTAATGCACTAGCTCTATACAGGAATTTAACGGGGTATAAAATTTGAAGTATCTCAAAATACCCAGGGATGGCTCAAAAAGGCAACATCATATTTACTGCGATCATGAATCAGTTTGGAATTTTGATAAGATTTTTTTAGAGAATTTATGAATAAAAATATCATCTCACTATTGTGAAATGTGAACATAAAACGCAAGTCTTGAAAGTCTTAACACATGTAGAGAAATAAGTTTTGTTTAACTGAAAGGACCTAATAATTTTATTTATTTCTTATCGTTCTCTTAAACAAAATACACTCAAGAATATCTGCAAAGGACCCCTAGACCTCTTGAATAAATTAGTTCATTGTGTTCTCTCATTCTCTTTCGTTAGCAACGGTCCTGCACTGATGTTCTGACCTAGACCACTACCACCACCAGACCCGCTCGCACCCCTCTACAACCACCCCCTCTTGTGTGGGCCCTTGTCTCATCTAGGGCTTCGAACAGGGCTACACAGCCTCCCTCCGATGGCCATAGATCCTCAGCCACCAGACCTCCCGCAGGCCCGTTGACAAGCCTCCATAGCCTTCGCGAGGCATCATAGGTCCTCCGTCAAGCCCCCAGACTTGCGGCCAGGCCTTATCCAGGTCTTTACATCCTCTGCGAGGCACCACCAGCCATCCATCAGGCCTCAAATTCCTACAGCTAGATCTCATCCAGGCCTCCACTGCTCTCGCGAGGAACTGCATAAAACTCAGATTAGCATTCATACACTTGTAAATAATTTTCATAAATTATCTTCATTTTGCACTCATATATTCAATCATAAAATAACCTAACTTCACTCATTTTTAATTCATGCATACTAACTCCAAATTGATTGAAACCAATTCCACTGTGTACATATCATTAATATTGATCAATGAAAAATTCTCCCAAAAGTAACTTGTATATATGTGAAATAAACCTAAATCCTAGTTTGACACTGAAAAACCATAAAGACTCACATATAGTCTCCTTTGAACCCTGACTCGCTTTTGAATTAATGTGCACTTAATTATCTACAAATCAATATCAAATTCGAAAGAGGACTTCATATGTGAAACTTAGGCTTCAGGACCGAATTGTATGTTGTATATATATTAACCGATTCTTGACTCATCATTTTATGTACAAAATTGACTTATTTATTTTTCATTTATTTTATTTAAGTTTTGTTTTAATAAATTCTACAAAAAATAAAATCCAAAAAACCAAAAGAAAAAAAATCATGTCCTCAGTCTGCTTATTCATTTCGTAAATAAGCCTCTTTTATTTTATCTCCTTATTTTCTACATTATCAAAAATATAAAAAATTAGATAAATGTGCAAATGCATTTCTTTTATTTTTATTTGATTTTTATTTGAATTTTTATTTTATTAAAAATATAAAAATGGAAAAGCTTAAAAAATTGGGATTTTTACCCGGCAGACCCTGTAATCTTTTGCAATTACCGCTACGACCTTCGAAACATCCTAATTCCTCCCCCGACCTCGTAAACTTGCTCCGTCTTACCCAACAAACCCTACCGTCAATTTTAACTATATTTGAGTCAATTACTTGAGTTAGTGTTGAGTTAACCTAATCCATTTGCCATCCAACGGTTAAAATTAGTCAAAATAATAAAAAATAAAAAAAACTTGCGAGGCGCAGGGAGGGCGGGGCTCCAGGGAGCAGCAACCGCAGGGGGGGCGGGGGGAGGAGGGTGGAGGGTCCATCGCCGTGGGAAAGTAGGGCGGGGCTCCAGGGGGGCGCGGGGCTCCGGGGGGTGGGCGCGGCGGGCGGGAGGGGCGGGGCGCGGGCTCCAGAGTGCAGGGATGGCGGGGCTCCACGAAGCAGCAACCGCGAGGGGGGAGGAGGGTGGGGGGTACATCGCCGTGGGGGAGCAGGGCGAGGCTCCGAGGGGTGGGCGCGGCGGGCGGGAGGGGCGGGGCGCGAGCTCCAGGGGTGGGACGCGGGCTCCAGGGCGCAGGGAGTGCGGGGCTCCAGGGAGCAGCAACCGCGGGGGGGCGGGGGGAGGGGGGTGGGGGGTCCATCGCCGTGGGGGAGCAAGGCGGGGTTTCGGGGGGTGAGTGCGGCGGGCGGGGCTCCAGGGGGTGTGGGCGCGGCGGGCGGGAGGGGCGGGGCGCGGGCTCCAGGGCGCAACGAACGACAGGGCTCCAGGGGGCGCGAGCTCCAGGGGGCGGGGGGCGAGGCCCAACCCCTCACCTGCACGCTTCCATAGTAGCACCATCACAGCCATGGAGACCAAGACCTCCTGCCGCCCTATCGTTGTCGTCTCCGGCTTCGAGGGCTGGGGACGGTGAGGAGGGAAGGAGCTGGGCACTCAATGTAAATTTAATAAACAAATTGGGCATAATATAAAAGAAATTAACGGAATCCGGTTAATTTAAACGGTTAAATGAACGGGGGTTAACCACAGGGTCTGTAGGGTAAGAGTTAACAAGTTTAGGAGGTCGAGGGAGGAATTAGGATGTTTCGAAGGTCGTAGCGGTAATTGCAAAAGATTACAGGGTCTGCCGGGTAAAAATCCCTAAAAAATTCAGTATTTTATGCACATAAAATATCACCAAGAAAATGTGTTGTTTTTTGCCTTTTGTTTCTTCACGAAAATTGTAGATCTCATTGAGACGAACAACTTTTGTGAAGGAAGTGTTTCCTTTTAAGGTCGTTCGATATTTTATTTTGATTTTTTACTTTTTTTTATTTTTTTTTGATTTTTGTAGGAGCGACACAAGGCCACTCCTTGAGCAGCCACGTGCCACCTCCCTCTCTTATAAACCACCTCTCATTCCCTGCCGTTGGATTAAGTCAGATCCAAAAGTCAAGTTATTTCCCCCTTTTAACCCTTTTCCAAGAGCTTTCCATCCCAATCGTTGGATCTTGGATGATCCAACATTCAAAACCTCATCTCCTTCCTTGCATTGCAGACGACCACCACCCAACGACATACCCGACTTCTTCACCTCTTCCAACGACCAATAACTCCCATTGCTAACCACCCTCTCTCTTTCTCTCTCCCATTTATACTAATAATCCCTAACCACCTTTGATTTCATCGTAAACCTTAACACCCAATCTCTCAATAACCATCATCGACCAGCAAGAGAGGGCCAGGTTTCCATCCTCGAAGGTGACAACTCCAGGCTTCCAGTTGAGCAATTATAGCCTTCATTCCTTTGCTGGCGAGATCCACGAAGCTTTCATCGTGCTGCGGAGCACTCCAACCTCGTTGACCATCGCTGCATCTGCTAGTAGCATGAGGTAGAAATCAAAGGTGTGCTCCAGAGAAACTTTCAACCGAAGTGATCTAGGTCCTCTACCATCTGCACGAAGAACCCGACCAGGTAACCCTCCTTTCCATCTCCCTTCTTCTTCGTTTTGATCTTCTTCTTCCCTTGCTAACTCCGTCAAAACCCAAATCAACTCCCACCGATGAACAATTTCACCCTCACCTCTATTCCCATGCACTTCCCCTTCTCCCTCGCACCCTCCTTTTCCGATCTTGCAAAGGTCGAAGCCACAACTCCTTCCCTTGCCAACATCAGAGCTTTCCATCCATCCTTTTCCTCTGTATCTAACGTTCAATCGATGTCCCAAACCTTAAGCTTTTCTCCTTGAACTTGCAAATACTGGAGCCAAGCACACTTCAAGGAGTAGTTGTTTCTCCCGCCTCCCCATCAGACCACCATCGCTTCATCCTCCGCTACTTCACTGCTAGGCCAAGGATGAGGAAGGACATCCCCACGATACGCAGCCTTCGCCCGATCGATTGCTAGCATCTGATATCCACCGTAGAGGATTGGACAACCATTAACCCTCAATTAAGCTCAAAGACTCCATCGCGACCATTGAAACGAAGTCATCTCTAGCCTTACGATCAACAATTGTTGCTGGATCAGGAAAGAGCCACGTGGTATCATGTGAACCATATGATATCACCAGTAAGGAATCACCTCCATCGCACATCAGAGACCTAGGTCACGCACGTTCTGCACGTGACTTGGGTTATTTACAAGCACACCCCTCTTGGATTCATAATCAAATCTCGCGTCTGGATATATTGCAGAAACACCCCAAGCGGGTTTTAGTAATTACACAAAGGCCTCTATCTGCATTTATTTTGTTTTATTTTTTTAATTTTATTGCACATAAATACCTGGAAGTCCATTTTTAAACTATCATTTATCAATGTTTTTAATTTCTAAGAATTGCATGATGTAACATTATTTTTAGTTTCTAAGAATTGCACGATGAACCTTGATTATATATTTATATGAATGAATTGATGTGGTATTTTTTGTAGCATGATTTGAATTATTAAGATTATTTTGGTGGAAATTATCATATTTTACCCATCTGAGAGCGATTAATTAATAATAAATGAATGTATCTTCCAAAAAATCCTGAGTATGTAAAGTTGATTTAGTTCTGTGCCCAAAATCATTACACAAGCATGCATATTGTTCCCTGAATAAATGATTTTGTGATTGAGATAATTGATTTTTAATAAAATCATTGTTTAGTATTTTTATATAATTAAAGTTGTTTTGGATTCTTATCATTTAGATATATGGAGGATACTTTTAGTTTTGAAAAAAATGAACGCTTGTATTTATTAAAATTCAATTAGTTTATATAACATTTTCTGCATTAATTAATTCGTAAAAATCATTTTGTCATCAGAAAATTTCAAAAAATGTAATAGCTTAATTTTACATATTTTTACATCATGATCAAGTTTTATAATTTTTGAACTTGAATCGATTGAAATCTGCAAAAATAAATTCGTACTTGGTCATATTTGCATAATTGCATCTTATATTTGCATAAAAAAATCCTTCATGAAAAATCTTGTGCCCTGATTATCTCAAATCGATCCTAAGTTGACAAGTTGTCTCCTTGTATCAACCTTGGGGCTTACCCAAGTAAAATAAATACATTGACTCTACAAATTTTGTGCGTGGTTTTTTGGATTACGTATTTTTATCACCTGCTACAACCAATAATTTCATCTAATTAAGAGTGGTAAAATGTCATCTTTCAATGGCTGGGAGGATACAGGGCACCGTTTGGAGCAATCATGTACAAGGAGCATCACGTGAATACTTCTCCGACTTATGCGCGAAGATGCTTCAACGAGACTTTTGAGGGCGATCTGATCAATTGGTTTCCTTGTTAATCTGCAGCTTGAGATGCACAGATGATGATGGCGAGAGTAATTGCAGCTCCAAGATGATATGTCACCGCTAGGAGTTATGGATTCCGGAGTTGTAGTAAGGGCACACATGAATAGTTACGCTCGCCAGGAATAAACCCCTCCTCTGGGGATCTTGCATGACGAATCCTTTTACCAAAAATCTTGTACCTTTGCACACGTGAGAGGAACATACTGGAGGCGGTGACCCCTGACTTGTGTGTTGCAGACTATAGTTGTGGAAGTTGAGGACGAAGGCGGTGCCCCTGACTGGAGGCATGAGGAATCCTTTTTTTGAAAGGAAAAACAACAACCACCGTTTAGGCATTTGCCTAAAAACTTCACCATTTATCACCAAAAAAAAATGACAAGACTATAGATATACAATATAGTTTTGGTTTACAAAATCCAGCTCTCACTCAATGCCCTTGCATGTGCCACCACATTCTCCATGTAGAAGCACTCTTGATGAAAAATCATCCCATTTCTGTCCAACCACAGAGCCCAAACCAAAGTCAGATGCAATGACCTCTCGTTCTCTGTGCCAGACCAAGCCGACCCAATGGAACTCCTAAAGCCCGCTACCTCCCCAGGAATGAAACCCCAGTCTCCTAAGAGGCCCTAAGCCGTCACAGAGCTCCCGCACCCGAAGAAGAGGTGGGCACGTCGAGTCCGTCGTCTGAATGAGTCTCAAAAGTTTATCTTTAATCAGAATTCTTCCCATCCTGAACAACCAAAAGAATACCTTGACATGAGCTAGAATCCTCCACTTCCATATATGTTTGCAGTCCGCATCACACCCCCAGGATCAAAGATCATAGGTCCCTTCAAGGCCCTGTAAGCCTTTCCCACCAAGAACGAACCGTCGCACCAAGACCAATAGTCACAACCACTAGTAGGTCTAATAATGCTCTCCAATACCTTAAGCAGGACCGGGAACTCCTCCATACGTGTATAAGAAAGCTCCGACCTAAACCACATAAAAAATGATGTCCCATCCAAGCCTCTGCTACCGAACCCTTCGTATCAATCGCTAAGCCTTCGACAGTGGGAATCTTTCCTATAGTGCACCGTTCTCACTACAATCATCCATCTAAAAATGGAAGCCATCACCATCCCCCAACACTGGTCTCAGGAATGGTCAAATCCAGTCGGTCCTCCCTAACAAACGTGGAATCCTACTTTGTGAGGAGTGGGATGAAATCATGAACAACGAGAGAAGGCCTCACATGGTCGGATACAGTAAATGTTGTAAAAGTCACCCGACTAGTAGGTCCGACGAGTCTAGTCAGTGGGGTGGCCGACCGAGTACCGACTGATTCCGACTAGGTCCATTAGTCAACCAATTTTTGCTTGGAGATACCATATTTTTTTTACTTTTTTAAAAGCAAACTTATTCTAATACGATTAATGTTTATTTAAATTCAATTACTTCTTTTGATTCATTATGATAGTAAAAATATATATAAATCTATGTAAATACATAATAATATATGTATACAAAAGATTTATATATTTAAAAAATCAAAGCCGATTAAAGTCTGACTAAATCCGATTAATCATCCGACTGTCGATTAATCCTTAGTTAGTGACCTGACCGACTGAATACCGACTACCAACTTTTGCAACCTTGGATACAATATTAAAAATTTCTCAATGAATACGAGGTGGGGGCTTTTGATATAACCCCATAAACAGATCAAAGTTCTACTTATAGATCATATGGGACTAAACAAGAGAGCGGGATAATTGGATCCTGGAGAGATCCAATTACCTATCAATTACATATTCTAACACTTATGTATTTATATAAATTTGTACGTTTTCTATACTTCCATATTGAAATAAAGGAAACAATTTACTTCTACTCAGACATTAAGCATTTTAGATTAACTTTGCTTTTAAAAGTAGAAAAACATTTCGAGAAACTTGACTGTATAGTCAACCTTGCTACAAGTAACCGCTTAGTCCTAGTGGAGTTGGAAACCGTCCCCCTCCTAAACTAAACGATCTGATTAAACGACCTAGTTAGCCATTTTTTGCAACTATGATATGACTTAAAACAATCTTCACAGTAGTCACGATCTTCCGGAATCCCCTATGTATTCAATTTAGCTTTGTTGTAGATAAATTAGATAATTGTTCATATAGTACAAAAAATGGGAGCGAATTTGCAATTACATCATTGTATGTAAATCAACCATTCAAATTTCGCAAAATTTTGGCGAAATTTTGGCTTCAACACCCTATCGAAATCGAAATATCGATGGCCAAAATTGGCAAAATTTCGATGAAATTTCTAAATTATTTTGTTTTTTCACCATCTCAAAATGTAATCGAAATCGAGATTTAAAACCTTGATGTAAATGGCATTCTCCTCTAATGACATAACAATGCTCAATGAGGTAAAAGGGAAATTAAGTAATGTATTTGAGATGAACATGCGGAAGAATTCTATGTTGAAGAAAAATAAATAACAAGAGATTATGATTCGAGAACATTGACTCTTAGTAAGGAAAAATACTTGCACATTGTATTCGAAAGATGTGAGAATACAGAATAATATTCACATCTCCTACACCATTTGTGATTGGAAAAGACTCAATGTCAATACCAAAGAAAGGAGCAGAAATGTTAGATAATCTATATGCACTAGGAGTCAATGCCGAAGAAAGGAGCAAAAATCTTAGATGTTCTATATGCACTAGGAGTCAATGCCAAAGAAAAGAGCAGAAATCTTAGATGTTTTATATGCACAAATGGAAGGAATTTTTTTTGAATCCAATAAGTGCTGGGAAGTTTGACATATGCAATGATGGGAACTCGATCTGACTTGGCTTATCCAGTAAGCCTAATATCAAAGTAATTCTAGACCAACACTTAGTAGATATCAAAGTAATTCTAAACCAACACATTATGAAGCTGAAAAGAGGATTATATGATGTTTGAATGGAATTGTACGTCATAAATTGGTGTATCAGGATGGATTGCTTGAGGTAGTAGGATACTAAAGATGTAGATTTCGGAGGGGATGCAGAAGGTTCTTTTTAGATACTGTTGATGGTTGATAATGTACTCCACATTGATTCTGCTGACTGTCACATTGGACCTTGAGAGTTAAAATCATATTTGAACTAAAATTACATAAACACCAAATTAGTCCGATTAAAATAGATCGAAAAAGTTCAAGTTTGAAAACAAATCAAAATTGAGCATGCTCTTAACCCTCAAGTCAAATCAAGGCATCTAGTCCATCTAGACGATTTAACCTTTTGGATATCCTATCTGTCCATAAAAAAATATGCAGAAAACCCACTTCAGTCATCTTTTATGGATTAATAATAATGGATCATCTCTAAACTAGAGACAAACCAAATAAATAATGAAGGGATATTTACACCCATAACCCTGAGTAATTTCATAATTACATTCATAACCCTGCATAATCTTGAATTAGGGTTGGGTTACCACCTACCTCGCCCAATTAAGATGTGTCAATCTAGGTAGATCGAGCGACTAGAAGTCAATTCCACCCTTTATGTGGCACGCGGGCGATCGTAATGACACAACATGTCAAATCATAAATCGTAGACGAACACAGCAAGATTTACCCCTCCCACCCTCGATTGTGTCACCACATTCCCTCCCACCTTCGACTCTCCATTGTCCTCTCCAAGTCGACGAAGAAGGGGCCTCACCGCCACCATCCTTCGTCCGTCCCCAATCACCGAGCATCATCGAAGAGGAGCGAAAAGCGAAGGTATCATTCATCAAAGTAACCATTTGAGAAGAAGGATGCATGCACCTCTTAGGATGAGGTGGTTCAAAAGGTGTGAAGGAATCCTCAACATATACGTCTGATATGGGGCTACTTCAAGAAGGCAAGAGGACGAGGTGGCGATAGGTATTTGTTGGAAAAACGAGTCATTATAGGGACGAACCCGAACTACACTTGTTGGTTCGACATCATCGATGACATTGTGAAAGTCGTCCCATGGCAAGTGAAGAACTCTTCGCATTTGAGCTACAAAGTTCCAAATTCTAATCCGACCAGGTACGAAGTTGTTTGTATGTTTCGTATGCCCTAATCACATATCGATAATCAACATTTTGTTGCTTTGCCAGGTATGCGAAGTTATCAGACGAGAAACAGATGATGAAGATGTTTCACTTGCAATAAAATGGGACACAGATTGAGTTGGTTCTTGAGTTTGACAAAGAATTTGTAGAAGCAACCGCCATTATGGAAGAGAATGCAGATGTGGGCCAAGATCCAAAGAATGCAAATGTGGGTCAAGACCCAACTGCAACTTCAGCAGACTGACATGCATGAGACTGTGGAGGCACTTGAAGTACTGCGAAAGGTGGGGCATGGTACTATTGAGTCACTCGATTCTCTCACTATCCTCGATATACCTGCAACCGAAGAACTAATGGACTTCGCGTCGAAGGTTGCTCAAACCGGAGCTTATTCCGCATCTCAGGTGATTGATACAAGGATGAAGTTAACCAGATGGAAATTATCATGGAAAATGTCACCGTGAACATGAAGACAGATTCCTTGTATGAAGAGATAAACAAGGAAGTTGGTGAAGAATCCAAGAGTTACATGAGTCCTATCCAAATGGAGGCATGTCTTCTCATCAATCTCGTCAATCACGTGTACTTGGATCACGTAGGGTATTACGGTCCCATTCCCGATTGGTCGACATTAGCGATTTATATGACTCTGAGTTTGTTGGTGATAACACAAATGAAAGTGAAGACGATGATGAACTCAGTGGTCTTGAGACTGAGAACAACTACCATTATCTATTGGATTCGAAGTTAGAGGATATGGATGACTTCGAAGGTCCGAGGTTTGGCAGTGATCTTGACATTCTCGATTTATCAGTTGGAGTAGTGTTCAATGGACACGATGAATTCAATTTTGCATTGTACACATATTATCTGAAACATGAGTTCAATGTTAGATATATCAAAAGTGAGGCAGCAAGAGTCTCAGATGTATGCAGGGGAGAGGAGTGCAAAGGGAGAATCCACGCATCTAGAATCCAAGACAGTATGCGAATTCGAGTTAGAAATCTACAAGGGGAGCACAACTGTTAGTAGGGTTAGTAGGGTTGGTAACTCTTTGGCTTCACAAGAACGGATTTCAAAGCACATTGAAGGTTGGAACAAGGACAATCCAAATATGACTATCAATGCCATCTCCCAATGAATAACCGAACAATTCCAAATAGGGATGCAAACGGTTACGGATATATCCGTATCCGATCCATCACTGTATCTGTTTTATATAGATTTTGACATCCGTATCCGTATCCATTTTGAAATGGATACGGATATGGATATCGTTTTGATATCCGCAAACATCCGTATTTGTACCCGTATATCCGTTTTCGTATATAAATATAGTCATAGATTTATTTTTAACCGTATATAACATAATTATATACCTCCTTTTACCATATTTGCATAATTTTTACTATACAAACACATTTACTAAATTAATATCATGTGTTTTTCATCCAATTCTTATATATTTAAGTTGATTCTATAGAGTATTTCTAACATTACTCATGTGCGATTAGTATCCGTTTTACATCCGTACACGTTTTTAAGGATATGGTAAGACAGTTTTAATACCCGTCAATATCTATATCCATATCTGTATTCGTATTAAAAAACGGTAAGGATATGGTAATACCTATATCCGTATCCGACCATTTGCACCCCTAATTCCGAACCTACATACCGTACATGAGGCTTTGGAGGGACTGAAGAATTGCTCTAGACAAGATCTATGGCAAGGTGGAGGAGTCATACGATAAGCGTCCATCTCTTATTTATGAGTTGAAAAGTCGGAACCCTTCAAGTGTGATTCATTATGAAACCGAGAAGGATGGCTCATTCTTGCGCGCATTTATATCTTTAAAAACACAAAGACATGGATTTATCAAAGGATGTAGACCTTTCATTGATCTTGATGGTTTCACTTGAAAGGGAAGTACTCGGGGACACTATTATCAGCCACTTGGATGGGTTCAACTCATTGTTCCCAGTTGCATTCGCAGTTGTCGAAAGTGAAACCAATGTGACATGGAATTAATTTATGTCACATTTGAATAATTCTATTGAGTTTGGCTATGCTTGACATTTACATTTGATGCACAAAAGGGGTTAGAATTAGCAATGAAGACAATCTTCCCACAAGTCGAGCATAGGACACGCATGCATCATCTATACAAGAAATTCAAGAAGAAGTTCCTCGACGAGGAATTGGAGATAATGGTTTGGTCTGCGGCAAGGGCATTCAATGCTAAGCGCTCTTAACATTATCTGAGATTTAGAAACTTAACATGGCCGCATACGAATACCTGGATAATGCGAAGGAAAAGTGGAGCCGCCATCAGTTCGGAGAAGCAAAGTGCCACTATTTGACCAATGATCTGAGGGAGTCCTTCAATGCATGGATATCACCAGTAAGAAACATGCCTATATGTGAGCTTATTGATTGGATAAGGCAGAAACTGATTACCACAATGGAAGAAAGACTTCGAAAATCAAGGGCTTGGAAAGAAAACATGGTACCATCTGCCTTGTCCTATATTAGAGGCATCACAATAGACCTAAAAGGTTTCATTGTTAGGAGCATAGAACGAAATATCGTGATATATCGACGATATATCGTCGATATATCAATATCGATATGAGACTGATTTCGGTATCAATATGTCAATATATTATCCTTTTCAGGCCATTCCTTCATAAAAGATCGTCGATATGGTGGATATTTCGGCGATATATCATCGAAATATCGTGTATCGATACAATATCAAAACGATATCGATATTGCGTTCCCTGGTTAGGAGAGCTGATGATAGCCATGTGGAAGTTGAATCTCCTTCGGGGAGATATGTATTGGACCTTAGGGCTCGTGAATGCTCTTATAGAAGATGACAAATTTGCGGCCTTCCATGCACACATACTGCAACAACATTAGCCATCATTAGAGGAGTGAGGTGGGAGAATTATGTGGATGACTTCTATAAGGTGGTTCGTTATAGGAAAGCCTACTCCACTGGATACATATCCTCAATGCCTGACAAGGCCAAGTGGCTCCAGGCCAATTTGCCATTCAAGGTTAAACCACCTCATACAACAAGACCTCTAAGAAGACTGCAAAAGAACCGCATTCGACCAAGGGATGGGAATAAGAGTAAAACAAAGCATAAATGTAATAGATGTGGCAAATTCGGGCACCAAGCCCGTACTTGCAAGGATCTTATCAATGCTCCAATACAGACAAATCAAGGAATATCAAAAGGCTCCTCAACGCAAACTTCTTCTGGAGCGCAAGATTCAATGATCAACCGAAGGTGTTTGTTAAGGATGATTTGCAAATTGTGTCGATTATTTACTTATCATTAAATGCAATCTAATCTCTTCTTTGTTTAGTGGAATTGGGCTTAGTCCATGTACTTCTTCGACAAGAGGGAAAGGAGTAGGAAGCTCAACAATACGAGGGCATGGACGAAAGAGAACATGGGATTTGGAGGCCTTCCCAGATGGACCTTCATGCTCAATGAATCAAGCATAGGTACAATTCTTCTATCAAAGTCTTAGGAACCTTAAAGTTTTTAAATGGTTTATCCTTGTAAGATAGGTGTAGAGACCTGCAGTTGGGCTGGATGCTTTTTGATGGCTTTTTGAGTTGTGACCTGCGATTGGATCGTTTGGAAATGTGCCATTATGTTCAGCGACTTTTTGTATACATATGTATGAAGAATACTTACGATTTGCCACTTTTGTTTACACTTTTTGCGATCTTGCTGGAGGTGTAAGGCCATGGTTCATGGTGATGTAATTTTTGGCCTGCAGTTGTATAACCGATATTTTATGGTTTATACTGCATGTTGGGTTTTTATCTGTACATAACAATGCTTTGTCAGAAATTAATGTTTACATGTAGGTTTCATGTGATTATCCAGCCTCAGCTATGTTCAACGCAAGTTTGATGTTGCTTTCTGTTGTTGTATGAGGATCTATAATGCTTACAATGTGTATTTCTTGATGCCTCCTGGAAACATGATGATTTATTCGGACATCAGAGTTTTAGCAATGTGCATTAAGATACCCAAGGATGAGTGTACAACATGTATTTCATTTCAAACTCATGTGTATCAATAGCGTGCCAATTACAATCAAACAAAGCAAAATTGCTTTCAGCCATAACACTATTTCTCTTAAGTTAGACAATACTTCTCTAACATTCTCGTGCGTATCTTGATGTTTCTTGTACAAATGGGTTGTACCTTGATCATCCTCAGATTCTTAGATTTGCCTTTTTCCTGATGCACGAGGAGATGATGGTTGATCCATCCACTGAAAGAAATCAAACGTTTTTAAGAGACATGTGAAGAACCATGCTCCCTTGCTCCAGGGCTTACTGAAGGTCTTGATAGGGCCTCTGCGCCGTAATAACAATGCACACTGGATGAGGATTCAAAGGACCTTCATCGCATTTTTTGTAAAAAAATGTGGTATGAGCTCCCTAAAAAATGGCACAGCAATGGTGCTTCTTCCCCTAAAGTTATATAGGAAATCCAAGGAAAGAGAGGAGCACCAGCGGTCAAATTTCTAGTCGTTGGGAGGGTACCTGCACAATGGCTTCACCCTACCACCAAACACGGAGGCATTTTCGTCCAACTAAACGGCCGTCCACAATAACTCACATCACCTAACACAGGGCCATCCAGTGTAAGAGTTAACCGGTACTCAGGGTTTCTCGCGTAATTCATGATTACGTAGGGTTATGAATGTAATTACGAAATTACTCAAGGTTATGGGTGTAAATATCCCAATAATGAAATGTCGAGGCATCTACACAAAAAATTTGTACAATTTAACCTGATTGTAATTGTGTTTATAAACACTGGAAAAAGCAAGTTCCTTGGAACTTCATTCATGGATCTAATAGGTCCTCGTGATTCCTATTAAAAACAATTAAACTTTGTATTTTTGACATCTTTTCCTTTGAAAACCTTGGTTCATCTCCTCCCACTTTTCCACACCTCCGACCGTTCTGCATTACCTTTATATTGTATCACCAACTTTGACCTCTTTAAGCTCACACAAACAACCTAATCATTAACTAACGACTGTAAGTGTTCACAAAAGGATATGCTCTGTCAGTTTAGCGGATAAACTGTAATAAGCCTCTGAAAATAGAATTTATCCCTGAACAAGCCCATCCCAATAAAATACAAGTACAAGTCCCATCATTTGTTCTTTCAAAATGGGAACTAGCTACCCTGTCGCGTATTTATCACTTATCCCTCAAACACAAACTCCCCCAACCACACTATTTACACATCTGATTTATCTATATCACAATCAAACATTCTCTTAAAGAAACGAGGAAAGGATTAATAACAAACTCACAGTTTTTGATAATTCACTCCCCATCTCCATACTGCGAAGACATAGCGGAACTATTTCTGTTGAGAGAAGAAAAGTGGTAACTTCATTATCATCTACCTGAAACAAAGATTTCATAAGCAGAGGTTTATTTACAATGCTTATTGCAAAAAAACATATACAGAAAAGGACATTAAAGAATCAAGAACTTGCTAAACTTCAATCTAATGAAAATCAATATACTTTCTCCCTAGTGGACTTGCTAAACTTCAATCATAAGAACTACTTAAGTTAACAAACATACTTCCAACAATACACTACTTAAAAGCAGAAAGTATCCACTATGAAACATGTTTCACATAACTAGAACATTTCCCATCAACAACTAAATGAATGTTTCTTGCCTTCTAAGCCTTAATGAATCAATCTTACAAGAATAGACAATAAATGTCAGGCGACAGGCCACCACACATAACAAGCATATAACATTTCTTCCAACAGCTGTAAAGAGAAAATTCCATCTCTATTTTTAACATCAGAAAAAACCATATATTCTGTGGACAAAAAATAAACTTTGACATATTCAACCTAATCAAACACATATTAGCTCCTGTCATTTTACACAGTTTAACACATTAGCTCCTGCTGTCAGCTTACTCCACTCAACCATCCTCGAGTTAGTCTAACAAAACACATTCAAAATATATGATCTAACGGTTCCTATTGATCTCGCTCCCTCCCTCCAATTGATTCCGTCAAAATTCCTATGTCAGCACCAACCCTCTCCACCCTGTCGAAGCCCCTGAGGCACCTCACCCCCCAAAGAGACCTGATCCCAACCTTGGAGAAGTCAGTTTTACTCTAGCGGCGGTGGCTGTGCAGGCACTCTCAGCTATGACATTGGTGATATTCTTGAAGAAACCCAACTCAGAAGGAAAGAATCTTGGTTGACTTGTGCCCCCTGGTGGCTGGTGTAGTGGGTTTGAAGTTAAGATTTTGTAACTATAAAAAGGATGTTGCTTCAATTTGTTGGTTTTTTTTAAAAATATGCGAGTTTCTTCTGCTAATTCTAGATGTTTTGGTGCAAGGAAGCTGTGGATATTGCTGGTATTGGTGTTTAAGGGATAATGGTTTAAACGAGCATTTGAATTTGTGCTTGGCTGTACCATCTGGAGCTACAGTTTCATGGCAAATCATAAGCTGGTGTTTGGACAGAACACAGATTTGCCACTTGGACAGAGGCACAAGATATCTGACAATCCTGGAATCAACACAGTTCAAAGCCACAGAATTTGCCACTGTTACTTTTGAGTTCACATTGGAGAATCCACACTATAGTAAGCTTGGTCTCGGGCACCACCACTACCACTTGCATCCACATCCACATGATTCAGATCAAATTTGCAAGAGCTGGCTTTGGTGCACAATCTTGATTTGGGCAATTCTGATGATATGGAAGAAACCAATGTGCATGAATTAGCGTTTGCAGAACACTGGGAATTGGCTATTTGATGCAGTTGAAAATTTGGGGAAGAGGAGATAAAGGACAGACTTGACACGCCTCACGTGATGAGAGAGGATGGGCTTGAAAGGAACAACCCTAGAAAATAGAGGATTGGGGAAGAAGATAATGGTAGAGGCACTCTACAAATCAAAACTCAAATTCCACGAGAATGGATGTGCACAATATTGAAGACTATACGCTCTTCAGCTTCACCCATGAGTGACGCCCATATATACATATAGTTTGATAAATCATCACTCATGCGTTAATGACATCTAATGAAAGTTGAATAAATAGAAGTTTTTGGGTAGGTGTCTTCTCAACATTCACCTCTTTTCCTTTAAAAAACTAATGAAAGTTGCGATTCTCTATGTCTCCTATGACACAATGTACCACCTTGGAAATGGAGGTAACAACAGTAATACACATCATTTGCCAGTTAAACTATTTAGTATCAACATCAATCAATAGATTGAGCAATATAGGTATCTGAAGAGGTGGAACCCAATCAGAACTCCATATTCACATTGCATTATTGCGATAATCCCGTGGCAATACATCGGATAAATTTAAAAGTAACAGTGGTCTCCTACTATCCTACTACAAGAAATAGATCATACTCAAAAGATTTAACAAAAAGAGCATGTATACCTGACATGAGTGGAGATAAAGGCAAAGGTTGTAAATGTTGCTATAGTTTCAGGTGGCATATTAGGATACATGGTCGATGTCTAAGAAACAAGCCTGGTCATCATCTAGATCAGCGCGACAGAGAGTTTATGTATCAAGTCATCGGTCAATAGTTATCATGCAAGCAATATGAGCTATGTCTTGCTTGTTTCAACATATCTCATTTGTATATGATGAATTAACCCTAGACTATATAGGGATCATGTAGATGCTCTTGCATGAGAACACTCTCCAGCGAAGGGAAAGACAACACTAGGGCTCTCTCGGGAGAGCTCGAAGGAGCATGTATCGAGGGATTTGAGGGTCCAGCCCCAAGCGATCCTGCAGAACACTTCTGAAATGACCCTCTGAGTAATGTCTTGGTAAAGATATATGATATTTGCTCTCCTGAACTAACATGAGAGGTAGAAATCAATCCCTTCTGGATCATATCTCTCATATAGTGGCAGTCTACCTCAATATATTTCATTCTCTCATGGAATGCAGGGTTGTTTGCAATGAATAAGGCAGCTTGATTATCACATAGTAACCGCATGGGTAGAGGAACGTCTACATGCAAATATGCTAACATTGCTCAAACCCACATCATTTCTGTACTTGCTTGCGTCATCACCCTATACTCAGATTCAACACTTGATCTGGCCACAACAGTTTATTTCTTGCTTTTCCAAGGAACAAGGGAACTACTAACAAATACTACAAAGCCCGAAGTGGACTTCCTATCCTTAGGACACCCCACATAGTCAGCATCAACACACACAAATACAGAGAGAATTGCTCCTTTCTTGAAAAGTAATCATGCACCTGGAGAAGATTTCAGATATCTCAATATCATGTATATCGCATCCAAATGCACTTGCCGAGGTTGCTCCATGAACTGACTCACTCGACTCACTGCAAAAGAGATATCCGATCTGGTAATAGTAATATACATGAGCTTTCCCACCATCACTCTATATCTCCTCTTATCCACTTCATTTGTATCATCATCGTATAATTTCATACTAGGATCCATATGAGTAGTAGAGGATCGACACCCAATCATGTCCGTCTCAACAAGCATGTCTGTAACATATTTTCTTTTGGTCATTACAAGACACTGCGCATTCCTAGCAAATTCCAACCCTAGGAAATACCTTAGAGTGCCCAGATCCTTGGTAACAACTGATGGCCTAGAAACTCTTTTGCCATTTTTATCCACTACATATTATCACTATAACGAGAATATCATCAACATAGACCATTATGACAACAGTACCTCTAGGTGTCCTCCGACAAAAAGCGAATGGTCTGCACTAGACATCTTGAACCCTTGCTTCTCAATCAAATCCGAGAGCTTCTGAAACCACATACAGATCTTGTCCAGTCGTAGGAGTTCTTAAAAGCAAGCATCAGGGGTAGATGTCGACACTCAACATTGACATATACATGCTTGGGAACTTCTGGCGTGACAGACCAACACTCTAACCAACTGAACTATTTCCCCTCAAAGGCAAATATATGGGACTAGATTCTAGCTCTCTCCAACAGAGCATCTGAGCGTCTGAGTCCTTGACATGAGAAAGGAGTTCAGAGCAGGAAGAGGATGGGGATGAAAGTCTTCGCTCCAACAGAAGCAACTGTCATATAAGCTTCTCCTTCTTCTTTAGAAGCTTATATCTAGTTAGTTGCTCAAACGTAGATACGAGGTTGAAGCTCAAAGCTGAGTCCCTGCAAAAGAGAAAAAATCAACAATTAGATACTGCACCTTTGCATGTTTAAGATCAAAAGAAATTGACTGAGTTGAGCAGTAGGCTAAGCAGGTGCATTCAGTTGTGAATTGAGGTGCGCGAGATCGAGATTGAGAAGAGAACGTTCCATAGTGGACCTCTCGAGATCAGGCAAAACCAAGAACATATACAAGACCGTAAGAGCGACATTAAGTCAACTAAGATGATGTACTATTTTTTGCGGGGTTTTCAAAAGAAGAAAATGTTGCAGTGGAGAGTTCGAGCTGTTCGACGGTTCTTGCTTTCAAATCATGCCTGAGGTCATCGATCAAGTCGAGTCGAGGCTTTCGAACCGAGATGAAAGACCTTTCATTTAAGAAGAAATGCAAGAAAAACCCAACTATCAAGAAGCTCAAAAAAGGTGGGAGTCCCTTGGACTTTGCTTAAGGCCATATATCGCCTTATGGAGTCTACAGATCTGCTGGCACTCCCCCTCAGCAGTAAACCCCAGAGGCTGTTGCATGTAAACTTCTTCCTATAGATCTCCATACAGAAATTTTAACATCCAATTGAAATAAAGGCCAATCAAATACCGCTGCTACTGAAAGTAGGATACGTAGTGTAGAGCGACGAGCCAATGGAGAAAAAGTGTCCAAGTAGTCCACGTCGTAGGTCTGAGTAAAACCACAGGCCATAAGCCTTGCCTTGTAGTTATCAAGGCTGCCATCTGCATGATGTTTAATAATAAACACCCACTTGCAATTGACTACATACGCCCCAAGAAGAGCAGATACCAAGCTCCATGTTCCACGGGACTGCAATGCAACAATCTCTTCCTTCATAGCCAAACGCCAACAACTATCCTTCAATGCTTCCCGATAATTCCATAGAATTTCCATGGCAGAAAGAGCCACTGCAAATCTTTGAAAGTCCCCTGTGAGACGAAGAAAGGAAACCTGAGAAGCAAGGGGGTAAGAAGCACAAGACCTCTTCTGCTTGCGAACTGCAATAGGAATATTCAGGTCATTGGGAACCTCCTCCATCCGTTGACCATTTCCAGACCCATCTCTGGAAATCATGTTATCAGAACAACCCTGAGGCATACTGGATGATGGGCAATGACTAGGAGCAGAAGTACTCTGGCGGGTATAAAACTTGGGTAATGGTGGAACAATAGGCACATGCGACTGGGTAGGAGGGGGTGGAGGAGGAGGTGGTGGAGGATGTGGTGGGATCACAGACACGGGAGGAGGAGATGTCTGACTCGCAGGAGGAAGCGACACGTAAACCTCATCATCAAAATTTGGCGAAGCCAATCTGTCTCCTGTAGGAGAGAAAAACATCACAGATTCAAAAAATTTGACATCGACATTGATATAATATTTCCCGCGCAAAGGATCATAACACCGACATCCCTTCTGGGTCTTGGAGTACCAAACAAACACACATTTGCTAGCCCCAGGAGAGAGCTTGTCAAGGCCTGGAGCCAACTGGTGTACAAATGCAACATAACCAAAGACACATGGAGTAAGTGAGAATAACTCCTTATCACGAAAACAATGGAGAAACGGGTTTTTCCACCCAAAACAGACGAAAACATGTGATTCACCAGGTAACACGCCATAAGGACATCATCACCCCAAAACGAATGTGGGGCACGACTCTGAATAAGAAGTGTCCGGGTGATATCAGGTAAATGGTGATGCTTTCGCTCCGCAACACCATTTTACTGAGAAGTGTAAGGACATATTGTTTGATGAATAATGCCACGGGATGAAAAGAAATGGGAAAGAGTTCGTGTGCAGAATTCCAAAGCATTATCTGTTCTCACAAATTTCATAGAAGAAGAGAAAATATTCTGTACTTCATTGATAAAGATTTTGATAATATCCCCTGCTTCTTATTTATTTTTCAATAAGAAAATCCATGACAAACGAGAGTAATCATCAACTGCAACATGATAAAACATGTGTCCCTGGTGATCAGGAACACGACTCGGACCCCAAATGTCAACACGAAATAATTCAAAAGGGGAGCTACTGCTTCGACTCTGATGACTAGGGAAAGTTGACCGATGATGCTTCCCCAACTGACAAGCTTCACACTGAAACGAAGACCTCGTGAGATCTGCAGCAAGATATGACACATCTTCTGGAGAGGGAGATGACCGAAACGTAGATAACAAGTGAAGGGAGAAACTGATCCTTGTTGAAATAGAGGACGGATCTGAGTAGAGAGTTCAGAGCAGTCGATAAAGACCACCCAGCTCACGACCACAACCAATCACCCTGCTCGTAAAAATGTCCTGAAAAACAAGAGACGATGGGTCAAAGATAGCTCGACAATGCAAATCCTTCGTAATCTGACTGATAGATAACAAATTCATAGAAAAATTAGGAGCATATAACACATTCTGCAGACACATTGTAAGTGTCAATGTAATCTCCCCCTATCCTATGATTGGGGAATAAGTCCCATCGACTATCACCATAGTTCTTCCTGGGAGAACCTATATGTATACTATAAGCTGACCTTTGTCTCCGCATAAATGGTGTCACCCCAGAGTCCATAATCCACTATGTAATCTCAGATCCATAACATGATGTAAAAACATAAGTACTACCTGAGGTGCTGGTCGTAGTAGAAGTACTGGAGGAGGCAGAGGCTGCAACATCGGAATGACCTCCTGAAGATGGTGGAGGAGGCATGATATCTCACAGTTTGGTCACGAGGTCATCAAACCTTTGATCTGAAGTAGGAGCAACGAGAGCTCAGCCTACTCCGTTACATGGACTGATGCTGGGAAACCATGCTTGGAGTAGCATGTCTCCTCGGTATGACCTGGGCGATGGCAAAACGTGTAATGCTGACGAATGCGGTCACCTCTACCAAGAGGTCCACGATCGCGAAAAAAAGAAGAGCCTCCCCTGCCTCGGGAGGCTGCCATTGCCGAAGAGGTCTGATTAGTGGCAGTAGACGGAACAATGATCCTGGTGAGCTGGCAGAAAGCTTCCTCCATAGGAGGAATAATAACATCCGCAAGAATCTGAGAGCGAGCAACATCATATTCAAGATCCAGGGCTGCTAGGAATACACCAACTATGGAAGCATTCCTATATGTCTTCTGCTGCTCCGGGGTAGCCGTGAGTGACATGAAGCTATGGAGCTTCCCAAACATCCCACGCAAGGATGTATACATCGAATGGAGAGATCATTTGTTCTGCTTGGTAGTGAATATGTCGTGCTGAAGTTGAAGGATGTTGGTTTCGTTCCTCTCCTGTGAGTAGATTGTTGCGAGGATGTCCCACATAGCTTTAGCAATAGGCTGATGTAATACATCATTGGCTGATGAAAGCCAGACTTTGGCTATGCATCATCCGCCTTCCACGAGGCGTTCACCCCAATCTTCTCCACCGGTTCCTCCTCAGTAAGAATATGCTTCTTACCATTCGACTTCATGAGGATCATGAACTACATAGCCTAGAGCTCATAGTTCATCCCGTCCACCTTGACAATAAGTGCTGGACCTCGAAAAGCGCCTATGGCAGGCACATCAACCTTGTTTTCTGACATATTACCGATGGAAGATTACTAGGGTTATGTAAACTAATGAATGAGTGTCTACACATACATGCGTGAATTTGAATGCATATGTAGACTTATGCACTCAAATCCATTAGCCTAGTCGAAATCCTGCGACGTGGAGGAAGAGGGGTAGACGGCGGCTACAATGGCCGACGGTTGAGGAGGAGGAGGTACGACGGTGGGGCCGTTAGGGTGCAGCGGCGAAGGCTAGAGCCGGTGAAGCAGGTAACAAAGAGGGTTGGGGCCGACAACGACCTTGGAAGGAGAGAGAGACGGCAACAAGAGGTGGAAGGGTTAGGTTTAGGGTACGGAGCATCGGTCTAGAACCATGGCTCTGATACCATGTTGGAAAAATAGAAGAGATGATTTATTTCAGGCACCCTAAGCTCTCCTATATAAAGAGACCTATAGGTAAATTACATAAGATAGACGTAAAGAAACATAATAACTGAAGAGGTACATAGAAACATAGAAATATCTCTACAGTTATCGATGCTAGTTGAAGTGGAGGTTTTCCCTCACTGACACATCTGGAGATGCGGTTTGGGAGATTGATTGTACTGCTTTGGATTGTTCCTCTTATCAACATAGAAATGGGCAGGACGACAAACTCATATGAGGGTGTGGCAGTGGCATGTCAACTTGGTCCTAGTCTCTCGAAGACATCTTGAAGATGTGCACCAATTATTGTTTCCCCCGACTCTACTTCCCTTGGTCAAAGGTGTGGGGGTTGCAGAGTTAGCCCAAGTATGTGGTTTCTAAGGAAGGCTCAGGATTCTGATAGCCAAGAAGAGGGTCTCGATGGTGAGTAAATGTTCGAATGATATGCACTACATAGATGTATTGGTTTTTTCACATAAGCAATGAAGAGTTGATACCTTGTCCTGGGTTACTCGTTTCTCAGACAAAGGGTCTTGAGAAGAGAAAAGTCTGGACAGTCTAGTCAGATCTGATATTTATAAAGATTTGATTACCAACATGCAACATGCCATTATTTGTGCAGTCGAGCAAGTGGGGGTATTGAACTCCTGTTTATGACAGACATGAGTCAGATTTACAACATAACCTTTAAGCGTAAGATGGCCATGTGCATTGGTGTGCAGGTTGCAGAGCTGACTCACCCAGTGTCGTAATGATGCTTGATACATAGATGATCGATGAGTATCGATCTCCGTAGTTGGCATGGAAGATCGTATGGTTCAAACAAGAGGCTTTAAATGCACAATTGAAGTAGAAAATGACGTTCGTCTGGTTGATTCATGTTTCATGTAAAAGTTCTTGCCCACCCTATTACATAGTTTTGAACTTTTAACCTTGATCTTATATAAAGTTTTTGGGTGCATACCCTTACGATGAAGACCCTTTTTTCCTTTGAAAAATGTCTCATTTGTGTGCCCTTAGTAGTCACAAAGTGTAATGAATTTAACGTCTCCATTAGTGCAAATGAGGTCACCCTGCCTAATGGTAGGACCAATCGATTAGATAGCTTTACCAAAGCTACCCTTCCTTGACCTTATTCAAAAGCCCAAATATATAACTCTGGTAAATTAGGTTGCTAAGTTATGGTGCGGTGACCAAGCTTGTTGTACACGTCCTCAAGAGAGAATATATTCAACCTCAAGCTAAATGGAAGGCAAGACTCGATCCACTTAAGAATGTCATAACCATTGACTCATTTTGAGCCACTTTCTGAAGCTCACACATGTAGATTGACCTACACGAACTGTACCTCTTGCTCAACACCTTCAACTGCGAGTAGTGCAATGTAAGAGTATTTACTCTACTTCAAATGTATCAACTCACAACGTCCGAAACACATGACTCATATTCTTCTTCTATGAATATGACTTCTTCATATTGTTCCAAATTTCCTTATCTTAAATTATCTTACTAGTTGTTCTTGCCTTAATTAGTTTATACATAGATCAAGTTGGTGGATGCATCCTAATATTACATTTTCATTTTGTACTTGTTATTAACATTCTTTAGCATTTTCGTCGAGACTTTTTGTGTTAAATCTTTATTAATGGGTACAAGTCATGAATTGCAATATGGAAGTCTAGCACAGACAAGTCATTAATTGCAACATGAAGGTTATCTGTTGGTTGATGCTTCCCCTTTCCAACTACGGTTATATAATATCTTACACATTTTCAATATACAAAATACATGCACGGCTCAATTCATGTACGCTTTAGGTGGATTCCCTCATGGCCTTCTCGAGTAAGGATCTTAAGCACTTTGGAAACTATTCAATTCCTAAGAGTTTAACTTAGCATGCACTCAAGTTCTCATATAGTGTGAAGTTGCGGGGCACAACTGCAACCTAGCATGGCCTATTTTGACCACCCTATTTTGGGACATAATCATTCCTCTAGAAATTAACATGATACTTTCATCTATTTTATTTTCTCTATCTTTCCTTCAGTCACTTCCACTAGAGGATATATTTGACCTAAATATGACAGTCTCAAGAAAAGACCCACGATCTAGATAAAACACAAAACACTCCATCAAAATACGCTGGCACTATTGAATAAGACTACCTATAAGGGCAACAATAACAACGTACCCACCCCTAAACAAAAAATGGCTCATAACATAGCATGAGTCGAAACGAGTAACTAAGACTCTAGAAAGCATCAAAATAACATGGGTGAAACAAAAGATGAGGTGAGCGTTGAATGTGCATAAGACAAGGTCACAGTCCCATTTTATCACAGTCCCATTTTAGGATTCTAAAATAGCTCTTAATTAATCTATCATGAGATAGAACTAAATTAATTTGGTGCACGCCAGAACTTTGGGTCATATTGAGCAACATGGATCAAGCCTAGTCGATTTGGTTAATTTGTTAATTCATATATATGGTTTAATTGAGAAGTCAATCCTAGAAGTTGTGTAGAGATCAAATTGAGACCTCGTATTAGGGTTTTATGCGACAAACGCAAATATTTCATGATCCGCTCTTTGAGTTTTGTTGGAACTTTAAAGAACTGAGAGTCTACATTTAATGGTCAATCATCTTTACATGAGAGTTGGAATTTATCTCTTATATTTCATGGCATGGTAGACAATGTGATTTAGTTGGGATTTAAATGCCTGATTTTTTTATAACCAATTGATTATTGAGTCTTTATACAGCATTTCCCCTCATATATTTATATATACACCTCAATCTATCTTATAACTTGTGAATCCTTGTTTCTAAAGAAACTCAAGAAGCCCTTCAAAAACTAAACCAAGGCATGTTTTGAAACACAAAAATCCTAGCTTAAAGCTTCTAGCATTATATTCCATTACCCATGTCGCTGTCGTCCAACCTCTTCCTGAGAAAAGAGGGTGTAGCCCTTGTGCATGGAGACATCTAAAATCGATCATGCGAAGATTGTAAGTTGTTTACGATACATGGGGACTGCACAGCTACAATTATTTTTTAAAACATGATTCATCAACTCTTGTGGATTAGGTAAACCAAGGCATAATACATCGGAAACAATGATATGATTTTTAGGAAGGTGTTATATCAATTGATAAGGTTTAAACAAAACAATAACTTTTTAAATTCTATGTGCTTCCATGGTATGCTTTGCCATCTCTATGCATTGCTTTTATCTTTTAACCCGTGCTTTAATAAATTTAAAATCTACAACCGCACGGATGTTATGACTTATGATTCCACAAAATAAACGTTAGGGCTTCATGGGGAGCCTCTTCAATGTTAAGAGGCATCTGTGAGTCATGTCTTAAGAGATAATAATACTTTCTAATTTGGGGATGCTAGGTTGTCCAAATTTCTTTTTGAATCCAAGAAAGGGGGATACACTAGAAGGGTTGACTCGATAATTGGGCTGCAAGGGACATATCTACAAATAGTCCTCCAAGGCTTTTTATTTTGGTATCACATCATTTTGTCTTCATTCTTTTTGCATTAAGATAACTTGGCACTGGTCAAAACCTGTAAAATAGATGATGTTGGATGGATAAAAGTTTCTTATCAACCATTGAAGATGGAAGACGGATGATAGAAAAACAATTCTAAAGGCAACATTGCACCAATATGTTGTAAGGAAACGTACAAAAACAAAGTCCAGACAACCTCAAGAAAATGGTAATGGTTGTGTTCCACCCAAGGTAGGAAATATGAGCATCGATATCGTATCTGTCCTCCAGGAAAAGGATATATCGGGGATATATCGCCGATATATCGACTATATCGGTGGAAATGTCAGAAATGGCTCAAAAAAGCTATTTTTTCCGTTTTTTCAGAAATTAAGATCATCCAAGATACTAAAACAATAAATAACCGACAAATACACACTTATATCACACATATCGATCATTTATATCACATATATCATGCATATCAGTCATATTGAACATATCACTGTTAATGTTGATTGCTGATTTATAGATATTGGAAATGGATTTAATCCAAGTTCTTATAACATTAATAACTTATAAATATACACTTGGATGACACATATAGATCATCCATGACCATAATATCGTACATATCGATCACATTCATGGTTCCAAAAAATGTGCTGAGGCACGAGGCGTACGCCTCGAGGCGAGACGGTCTGGAAACACCCCAGAACGATCACCTAAGCGAGTCTCTGACAGGCGACCGCCTCATCTGCTTGAGACGGTCGAGGCAGAGGTGAGGCAGTTCTCGAGGCGTTTTTTATTTTCAAATTAATTTTTATATAAATCATTTGTCCTATTAGAAATTTCAAATGTTTATAAAGGTCTAGTTGTTTAGGATATAATTATACAAGATAAATGCTTAAATTTGAGCGCTTTCATATTCATATTTACCATTAAACATGTCCAATTAAGTCAAAAAGCTCTTAAAATAATACCCTTAAACAAACGAATATGCAAATATCATAGAAAACATTACCCTTAAACTTATTTCTAAAGAGTTGTCACATAATGAGCTATGCAATATAATATACTGCGAAGGACAAACAAGATAGAATTCAATGGGACCCCCATCTTGTTAGGGTATGGTAAGGGAGGAGGGGTGCATATGACGGTTCTTCAACTTGGGTTAGATAGTTGGAATTCAAGGGAGTATCAACATGTTCATTCTCTGATTGGATGGAACATTACTAAAAAGGCATATACAGGTATATATATTTTCTTTCAGTGTTCATATCTTTATAATTTCATCATATATTATAGTGATATATATCATATGTTAGTCATAATATATAATTTCATTAGTATATAATTTATTGTAGTTTTTATAAGTATTTATCCTTGTAACCTGAGGCTTCCATCTCGACCGCCTTGAGGCTATGCTTCGCCTCAATTCCAGGGAAACCGCCTCGTTCCGTTTTAATTTTTTTTCAAACCTTGGTCATATCGAACATATCATCGTTAATGTTGATTGGTGATTAATAAACATTAGAATTGGAATCAAACTAGCTAAGTTAAGCACACTTCGAACACATGTTTTGTTAATGGAAGATAGTGAATGGCATTGGGATGAGTTATTTGAAAGGAAGAGAGGAAGGTTGAGTAATGCAGAGGGGGCTGGGCTTGAAACTCATGCCCAGGATTGTTTATCAAATATCGAATAGATCGAAATGCATTGAATAGTGTGCTTCAGGCCTTGATATATAGAGAAATGTTAAAACACCGACTTAGATAGTCATGATGATTCAAGGCTTTACAAATACAAGGCGGATTGAGACGGTTTTCTGTTATTGAGGTGAGGTGTACACCTCGAGGCAATCAAGGCGTACACCTCAATTTATGGAGAAAATACATGTAAAAACTATTATTAAACATAATTATATTGTCATAAAATCTTAAACTCCAAATATCCAAAAAAATATATTATCATAAATCTTACATTTGAGTTTTTCCAAATTGAATAAATGTGCATACTTAAATGGTCTGGGGGTAGTGCAGTGTACATACCACCTGAAAGACCATGGTTCAAATCTCCCTTGTGGGGGTTGCGTTTGGTAGTCGACAACCAACGTAAAAAATAGTCGAATCTTTCAACATGGATTTGAGCAAGAATCCATGCCGCCAACCCTACCTATAGTGGGAGAAGGCTTCACCATTTTTTTAATAGATGTACACAATATACCGTATTAATCATATAGCGAATTTGTACATGTGATTATGTAATATTATATTGTAAACATGTGAATTCCTAAAACTCTTACAAAAATATAGTCTCATGAACATATACCATACTCGTTTTAGTGATACAAGAAATTGTATACCATTTGTTAATATAAAATCTATTCACACTAATTACAAACTATCACTATACATTTGTATGATTTCTTTTATGCAATGATGATTGTAATATAAATGTAAAATATATATTTATGAAATAATACATTGCGGGACTACCATATAATGATATTGAAAAAAATGTTTAGGGTTGTGAGAAGGGGGGGCTTTGGGCGATTAGGGTCGAGCCGCCCGTTAGGGACCTCGGGTGGGCTCCACAGCGACTCCTAGGCCAGAGCAAGAGGGCAGTATTGCGAAGGAGTCGGATGGAGATCCTTCTGCCTTGGTCCACTCTTGGTGCTGGGCTGGGAGGTACATCTCGAAGGGTTGGGGAGCAACAGGGTGCCACAAAATCGGGGAGGGAGGTGCTCGGATATGGTTGGGAGGTCGTCTCGCACCACCGACTGTGCTCGAGGAGGGTTGAGAAGAGCTTTCGCCATAGTTTGCTCGGACATCTGGCTGCCAAGTGCCATGATTTTCTTCGTTATGGGAGCTTATGTCACCGGAGGAGCTCGTTCCACCTTCGATAGTGGTTGGAAGGGTCTTTGGGTGTCATCTCGGCATCATCTCGAAGAGATAGGTGCCCAACGGTGCTTGAGAGAGCTGTTCCTATGATTTCAAACCTCTTCATTGCCAGAACTGAGGGTTGTTAGGATGGATGGTGGCTCGGATGATTTTGCTTCGTCGGGGGCGACTTCAAGGTGCACTACGGGACCTGATATTCCGATTAGAGTCTCGGAAACAATTGTTGCTTCGATGGTCACGAGCATCTTGGGGTTTGCGGAGAAGGGCCGAATTTCTTCTGGGCATCGAAGACGATGGGCCCCTAGGGTGTGTCGATGTCTTCTATGATGGGTGACTTGCATGCGCTGGAGAAGAATACACGTGTTGTTTGGAAGGGGAAGAGGCTTGCGTCAGGAGCAAGGTATGGGGAGGTGGAGGCACCGAACCTTGCTACATGAATTGCTCCTTTAATGGGGAAGGATTTGGATTCTATCGGTGCAGCGACCGCAAGGGTCACGGTGGCTGGTCCGCACGAGGTCTTCGTTCATTCAACGTTGAGCCCAGAAACTCATTCCTTTGAGGATGTCGTCCGGAAAGCTCCCTTCAACCAAAGAAAGGCATGGTCGAAGAGGAGGGGGATCTTGTTTTGGGTGCTCAACTCGGGCGAGAAGGATATTGAAGTGGCTTTGGATGTGGTCCGAGAGGTGTAGGGGTCTGACTTTGGTGGCGCGTAGTGCGACTGGGGGAGGGAAGCATTTGCTTGAGAGGGATGTCATGTGAGGACCAAGAGCGTCTTATCAGATGGAGGGGCTCGAAGACTTCGATTCTACGATGGTGGAGGGTTCCCCGTTTCAACGATGGTGGCCAGTTGATCAGGGAACATTTTGTTATGTGGGTTTCGGAGGTTCCAATGCTTTCTAGGGATTCGGGGCTCTTGAGACGGGCTCTTTCCGACCTTGGGGAGGTGGTGAAGGTGCTTTCAGACGGCTACTCACCTGGAGCAAACTTAGAGTCGATAGTCCTGGAGATCGTCGGGCCACATCTGGAGCTTACGAGGCATCAACGACACTTGGTAGTAGGGAAGGTCACCTTCTAGATCTCGGTGGAGGTGATGGTCCGACCACCACCACCGGACCTCCATGAATAGGGGCTAGGGCTATTGACCGAGGAGAGTGTGGTAGAAGAAGAGGTTGTGGAGAAGGGGGGTGAGATGGCGGCTACGGATGCGGGGAGGAATGTCTTTCACTAAACCTCCCCTCCTCGTTGGTCCCTGATGGTTAAACCCTGGAGATCTCAACGGAGTTGCAGATCAACCCTCCTTCGATTACTTTTACCAGCAGGTGGTTGGACCAGACTTTGACTATTGCTCCCTCTCTCGAGGATTGCACCTTGGATATGGAGGATCATCTACCTTTGACCTTCGGAAAGGGAGGACTACACCCATCTGTCCTAGTTGGAATTGATTGGACCAACCCATGACCTCACTGGGATTACGAAAGATGTTAGAGCCGCTCCACAGATGAGGAGGCATCCACGCATGGGGGCGAGCACGCGCCCTCACTCGAAACCTATGTTATGCGTTGAAGAGAGTGGTGGGCTAAAGTTCTACGTCCGAAAGAGGCCGAGATTGGAGGGGGAAGGGGTGAGTGCCTCGTCTGCAGAGATGGTTGTTGCTCAACCACCTTGTTCTGTCTTATCGGTGGAGGCTATTGTGAGAGATAGGGGTGTTGTCTGCAAAGAGGGGAAGATAATGAGGGTTGTACCCTGGAATGCAAGGGGTCTAGGCGACCTTGAGAAGCAATGTGCGGTCAAAAGATTGGTGTCGAAATGACGAGTGGATATTATCTTCTTACAGGAGATGAAGACACATGAGTGGTCTAGGCAGAGTTGGTCTTCCATCGGGGGAGACCATCTTTCAGAATTCAAGGCATTGCTATCTGTGAGCGGTACGTGTGGTCTACTAGTGGCCTGGAGTTGTGATCTTTTTGAGTTGGAGTCGAGCTCATGGGGAACCATGTCGTGTCTGTCCTGCTTAGGAGCAGAAGCTCGTGCTTTCTGATAGTCTTCTCATGTATGTATGGGCCTAGCGATTCGAGGAGTCACAATCATCTCTAGGCAGAACTACGGGCCATTAGACTCTCCTATCCTTTCGGAGCATGGCTTGTTGGGGGTGAATTCAATGGCACGATTTTCACTGCAGACCACCTATCTTGAGTGGTGGTCATGATGTTGGGTCACATGACTCCGCGAAGGTGATAGATGACCTCTAGTGGACATTCCTGATGTTGTGAAATGTCGATACACGTGGCATAGCTCCCGTTCTAGATCCAGAATTGACCTTTCCCTCAGTTCGATGGAGCTTGTGTCTGCTTATCCTTTGTTTGGTGTATCTGCATTACCTCGCTCGAGATCGGACCACACCCCAATTGCGTGGGCTACAAGGAAGACTTCTGTACCTCACGTTTTCTGCAGGTTCAAGAACTCTTGGCTTCTTGAGGATGGTTTCATAGATTTGGTGAACTTTTGGGGTTCACTTGTAGTGGAAGGTTCAGCTACCGTTTGTTTGTTCCACAAACTTGTGGAGTTGAGGAAGAAATTGTGTGGCTATAAGAAGGAGGTATGAGAGAGCCGCATGCTCCGACGGTCTGAGGCCCGAATGGTAGTGTCAGAACTGGATCACGTAGAGGATGGGTAGGGACCTCTCTATGTCAAGTTGTTGCAAAGGAAGGCTGGTTAGCGGGTTCTTCGTGAGGAGGACATGAAACATGTTAAGATAAACATATATTTCTCTGTCTATTTTTTGTAATTGTTTTTCTTTAGGTATTTATCATATAATTAACCCAAGGGTTATTATCCTATACAACAGAGCCCTCAATATATTCTAATGCAATAATAATTTTTCTCCCAACATGGTATCGGAGCAACGATCCTAGACTGGGGTTCCCGTATCCCACCCCAAAACCCTAACCCAACATCAGCGTCCCCCCCCCCCCCGACCGGTGCCACCCAGCTCTCCGACGCCCACCAGTCCAGGCGCAGGCACTCCGATGCCACCCCTCACTGTTCCGCTCGGCCTCGCAGGTGAAACCCATGCCCTCCAGCACTGCCACGACTTGTCGGCGTCACTGCCCAGGTCCTCCTTGTGTGGTTGCGCGTCGCCCCGCGTGGCAAGGGTCAACCCCAGCAGCCGGGAGCAGCTCCGCCTTTCAGGGCTCCAGTCAACGCCGCCGTGATCTCCCCGGGCATGTCCCGGTGCTTCCTTGGTGCTGCTGCACATTCCGGCCGAGTGCCTAGCGCACGTTAGGGTCCCGGAACTTCCTGTCTGTTGGTCCTCGTCTTCACGCGAGGAGTAGGGATGGTTGTATGAGTCTACACATACAACCTATCCCTCATATGATTCCGTAAACGAGCTACTTTGATTTTATCCCTCAGTCGCTCCGTTATTTTCGCTCTTTCTTACCATGTCAGAGAATAGAGGTGACATTTTCTCATCTTCAAGGGCCTTCAAAGGCCCGACCCCTATTGTGAAGATGGATGTGACCAACTATGAGCTATGGTCCATGCAGTTTCGAACCCTTATGCAGTGTCATAATAAGGAGCACATTCTGACAGATTCTGAGCCGGCGGACAAGACTGGGGCGAATGCGTCATGAAAACAAGACGATGCCTATACTCGTATATGGCTCTCTGGGACACTGACTACGAAGATCGCTAATGATATTGTGAATCAATCAACTGCGAAGGCTATGTGGGACATATTGGCAGATACATATGGACAGTCGAAAAATGAAAGCAAGATACTACAGTTGCAGTTCGACATCTTCTCGACCAAACAGAATGGTCGACCGCTCCATTCACACTTCTCTCACTTGTGAGGCATGTTTGAGAGATTACACAGCTTCATGCCGATCACCACCAGCACGTAGCAACAACATGCATGTCGAAATGCCATGATGACTGGAGTTTTTCTGTCCTCACTTGATCCTGAGTATGATGCAGCTCGTACTCAACTTCTGACTGGAGAGACCATTCCACCAATGGAAGAAGTTTATAAGCGTTTGAGTAGGATTACTACTACATCTGCAAATACATTACAGACTACTCATTTTGCTATGGCTGCTACTAGAGGCAGGGGAGGATCATCTCACTTTCATGGTCGTGGACCTCGTGGTCGAGGGGGAGGCAGACATCGTGGTCCATGTATTCATTGCCATGGTCCCAGTCACTATGAGGAGACATGCTTTCATAAGCATCGATATCCAGCTTCTGCATAGGTTCCTGAGCAGACCGAGGCTTCCTCCGCGCCCACTCCAGATACTTGCTTTGATGACATTGTATCCAGACTCCGGGAGATGATGAGTACTCCTACATCTTCGTCTATAGGTTCCACAGAGGTCGCGGCTTCTACCAGAGTGTCGTCTAGTTCATCAGGTACTCCCTATGCGTTTACCAGTAGTACATGTTCGGTTTTGACGGATTGGATTAGGATTCTGGGGCATGGCGACAGGATGTGGTTTACTTCATACAAAGCACTTTCACCTGGCAGATCTGTTAACATTGCCAATGGGGTTCGCTTACCCATTGTTGGTCAGGAGGAGATTACTCTAGCTCCTTCTCCGAGTCTTCAGAATGTCTTATATGCGCTCGATTTTCAGATGAACCTTTTGTCAATTAGTCAGCTTACGAAAGATTTACATTGTCGTGCCATCTTTGATCCCACTTCTTTTGTCTTTCTGGACATACTGTCTGGCATGGTGATAGGACATGGTCGTGAGCAGAGAGGCTTGTATAAGCTTGCTATACCATCATGCGCTGGACTTGCTACCATTCCATGTGGATCCATTTCACCATTCCTTTGACATCTCCACCTTGGCCATCTTCCTCTACAGAAGACGTGTCATGTTCTACCATAGATATCTACCCGTACTGCATTGGAGTGTGAAGCCTGTCAGCTTGAGAAGCATCATCGCTCGTCGTTTCCGAGTTGTTCGAGTCGTCATAGCAGTCGGTCCTTTGAGTTGTTTCATTTTGATATTTGGGGTCCGAGTCGTGTCCCTGATCATCAGGGACAACGTTATTATATGATTGTTGTTGATGATTATTCTAGATTGTCTTGGGTGTTCTTGTTGAAACAAAAGTCTGAAGCAGGTGCTATCATTAAAACATTTCTTATAGAAGTCAAGAATATCTTCTCTGCAAATGTAAATGTCAAATTCTTTCGTACAGATAATGCATTGGAATTTTCAACACTACATTTATCTGAATATCTGAGTTCTCTTGGAATTATTCATCAAACTTCTTGCAGTTACACTTCACAACAGAATGGTGTAGCTGAACGCAAACATCGTCACCTTCTGGATGTCACACACACATTGTTGATACAGAGTCATACCCCTCACTCTTTTTGGGGGGATGTTGTCCTCACTGCTTGTTACTTGGTGAATCGCATGCCGTCCACTGTTCTTGGAGAGAAGATTCCCTTCTTGATTGCGTTTCCCGAGAAGGAACTATTCTCTCTCACACCCAGAGTCTTTGGATATGTGGCATTTGTCCATGATTTCACTCCTGGTCGTGACAAGCTCTCACCCAGAGCTGTCAAATGTATTTTTGTCGTATATTCTCGTACCCAAAAAGGGTATAGATGTTTGATCATGTTGGTAGAAGATATTATGTGAGCGTTGACGTTACGTTCTTTGAGTCCATTATGTATTTCTCTCCTACAGGTGACAGGCTATGCAATATCAATTCCGAGGAGGATGTTGTTGTTACTCCTCCTCCGTCTATTCCACCAAATGACCCACATGTTGCACCTCAACAGTAATCACATCCACCGCCACCACCTCCACCTCCAGCTATTCAGCCAAGATTCTTACCTCTGGTTTACACTCGCATGTCTTCTACTAGGTCCTCTGCTCATAAGCCGTCCACATCATCCAGCACGCCTCAGGTATGTCATGATAACATTGTTTATATTGATGACACTGGAGTTCCTCATGATACACAGGACGACTTAGGCCTACAAGACAGAGGGGATGCTGATCTGAACATTCCAATTGCCCTGAGGAAGCCTCGTCGTAAGTGTGCCACGTTCCCACTTACTGCACATGTTTCTTTGGATCACCTTTCAGATGAGTACATGGGGTTTGTAGTGGGATTCCCCGCGGTTACTATCTCACGTACATATATGGAGGCATTACAGAACAACCGGTGGCGGTAGGCCATGGAAGAGGAGATGGCAGCCTTGCGGTCACGAGGAACTTGAAGTATCTTAGGTCATTCTCGGGCTTAGATCCAAAAAACTAAGATCCCTTCGTATAGTCTCACTCTAACATTTCTTATGCCTTCCTCGCCATCGCTTAGCAGGCTCAACATCCCAAAACTCGCATCTCCTCACTGGTGCATTAGTTGACCTCCTTCGCAAATGACCAAACCATTTTAAGCAATTTTCTCACATCTTATCCTCAATCGGAGCTACACCGACTTTCATTCTAATTGCATCGTTCAGAATCCGATCTTCACAACCATATAACGATATTGTCATGCATTTTGAGCCTTGTGACGAATATATATTGTATATACGAGAGAATTTGACTAGCATATATGTGCACTACTTAACATATAGGTTTTATTCAATATCTGTGGTTTGTTACTAGAGATGAGGCCAATAACATTATATATTATGGATGTGACTTGTATGGTTGTGACTAATATATACTTTATAGCTTTAATATTATTGTTAAACTATATACCATATATTATTTAATATTTATTTGCACTAAAAATGCACAATAGACCGAAGCAGTGCCTCGATATAGCCTCACTGCCTCAACCACCTCGATTCTATGAGGCTTACGCCTCGAATCTCCAGACTGAGGCTATAGCCTTGAGGCGGTTTTCATGGAAAACCGCCTAGAGGCTTATACCTTGACGCGTTAAGGCAAGTTTTTCAAATCCATGTGATGATTGACTAGAGATAGATTTCAAGGAAGACTTTGATAGAAAGCAAACACATTATGGCATGCCATATTCTCCAATGATGTCAACAATCTTGAACAGACGAACTGATGAAGCATGGCATGATTGGATGTTCAACTCCTCCATAGTTTTCATGATTGCAAACAAAGATTTGTGACAATGAATCTTATGTGAAATAATGCTTTTCACATTCCCGAGTTAGAATGAGCTATGCACTTCTCATGGTGAGAGGGGGATGACACCAAGCTGCTAGATACACCACTAGAGTAAACATGCTAGTGTTGCATACGGTAGTTGCTAGGAGAAGCATTTAAGGGGCCGCATGCTGCATCCCCTAGGAAAAGCTAGGGAAGGCGCTAGGACGCAACAATAGCTGTTGCGGTGGCAATGATGCTAATGTAATGATTTTGCTGCTATAGAGAAGGCAGAGGTGTCAAAAGTCAAGTGGCATAGTTGGGAACCAGAGGGAGAAGAGGTAGAGCAATGGGGAGAGGGTCCAGTCCTAAACACTCGTGTAGGACTGCAACTTCGATACTAGGTGAAGCAATATACTTTGACGTATTGAACAGGGTGCCCTAATTCTCATTACATAAAGAAAGGTTGTGGTTACATGTAACATAAATGAAAGCAAAATACATAAATACCTCAGAGTAGAGGGAATTCAATGACCCTAAACATATTGCCACCATCCTGACAATTGCTTCCACATTTTACGTTCACCACACAACCGTCATAATAAGATTGATACACATCTCCATTTGACCATGTGTAGACTTCAATAGTCATAATAATTAACACAAGGTAGATTCCAGGGAAACTTTCCTCGCAAACAAAAGCATTATAGCATACATATGTTCTCCACAAATGTCAATAACCATAAACATGTGAACTAATGTGACAGAATGATTGCATGTTTAAATCCTCCACATATTCAATGAATGCAAACAAAGATCCATGACAAGGGCTCATAACGTATCCTTCACAAAATGATGTTCTTGACATTCCCTTAGAGCTCATGCACCATCCATGGAACCAAATTCATGGGTAAGCGCGACACAACTCTACATTGAGAAAGAAACTACATCTTCAAAACCCACTGCCATCTTATTTTCAAGGAAAATCTATCAATTAAACAATTCTACCTAGAATTGATCATTCACATTGATTAATGAGACTTTCCTAAATGGCGGGAAAATAATAGGCAAAAGCTCCACAAGATTCAAAGTAAACCTTGCTGTATAATGCAATTGGTTTGAAGCCGCTGATCCCCCCTCTATAAAAATATTAAAGAAAAAGGGTTCTAGGTGTGAATTCAGATTTTGACACCCACAAACTCCAGTACGAACATTATATTGTCAGATGATTCTTCACTCTCGGAAAGAGCCCAAATCAACTTCTTTACCATAAGAAAAGCAAGACATTTCACATCCAACCAAATAGTTATTCAATGGATTATACTTAAAAAGTGCAGATTAATGCAAAACATCATGTTATTATCAAGATTGTAGATAAGGCATCATATTGGATCTATATTGCTAAAGACTCACAAGGTAATAGCACGATCACAAGCAAAAACAAACACAAAAAAATTAGCTTAATTGCAAGCTATTTCCCAAAAACATTGCCTTGCAAATTTGCAATAATGCATATCATATTTCTAAAAAAGATCACCGGCTGGAGTATGAGAGGAAATGAAAAACAAGTAAGCAACATTGTGATTCAGTAAATAAACTATGCAAACCAGTTTTCTGTAAGCATAGAAATGGCATGTTGAAGTTTACCTTGACAAGTGCGCCAATGACCCCCAAACTTGTTAGCCTCAAATACTCGAAGGGCCTTGTACTGCTGGTTGTATTTAGAAATGGGTAAAGGTACAAAGGTATATGTGCTGGAAAAAAGAATAGAATCCATTCTTTAATGATTCACTTTTGGGGCCCCAGAACTATCAATCAACAAATTCAGAAAATATTGCACATCCAAAAGATGAATAACAGATAGCTAATTCCGAAAAAAGACACTTAATTGAGAAGCATTCATAAATGAGATGATCCACAAAAGAGAGTAATTTAATAAGAAAGTTGCATTTAAAACTCAGATGTCCTTTGTGACGTCAACAAAATATTGCCATGCATGGTCCTATACAAGCCATTTTTAGATGAGAAAACTTGACTAAGATCAGGTGCATCAAAACATATCTTACCTGGAGCCATTGTTAGGACCAAATACAAATACACAAAAACAATTTCCAAATCTCTTTGACTAGTGCTATGGAAAAATATCGGAGAGATTAAACTCTACATAACATCAAAAATACCAAGATGAGCTGTGGTTTGAGAAAGCCAGGATTATCGAGATATAACACAATTAAACCAACATTTTATTCGTCTCGGATGTTACAAGCAGTACAAGGGTTAATATATTGGCTCACAAACTCACACAAGGGCATGTATACTAATATATACTTTATATGAAACAGAAATGAGTGTAACTCACAATTCCATGCATATTCCCACCAACGTGGGTTTTTATGTAAACTACAAATTTAAATGACCAAGAACATAACTCAAGTCGAGAATGGGATACTCTTGACATCTCCGAGGGCTTGGTGCCTGGGAGGGACCCATAGTGAAATTGTGGTCTCTATTCACGAGTTCCCAACCTAGCCTTCTCCACTGCATGCAGCATCAATGCTGCTACCCCAAGGGGGACTTAGACAACTGGTAGTCACTTCATTGCAGTATTGGCAGCTAATAAGCTAAAGAAGCTGAAATAGGGGCATTTTGAGCCCATGGAATCTACGGTCGATAGTATGATGTTTTTTTGGGCACCTCTTGGTATTTGATTCAGTCATAAATTTACACGCCGCTCCTCCAAGCAGGCAAGAAAACGGCTTACTAAAATCATTGAATACCTCGCAGACTTCGTACCAATATAACCTGGAAGATCAAGACCCGAACAAGAAAGGCAAGAATTATTGACCAACATCCAGCCAAGAGATGGCATCCTTTAGAAGTTGAAATATTCACTTGATAAGAAAATTCCTTTGAAAATCAAAGCAAAGTTTTACAAAGCAGCTAGAGGCCTGCTATACTCTATGGATCTGAATGTTGGCCTGTGAACCATAGACATATGCAGAGAATGGCAGTAGCAAAAATGAAAATGCTAAGGTGGATGTGTAGACACACACGTAAAGATCGTATTCGAAATGATGCCATCAGAATAAAAATTGGTGTAGCTCCGATCGAGGATAAGATGTAAGAAAATCGCTTAGGTGGTTTGACCATTTACAAAGGAGTCCAGTTGATGCACCGGTGAGAAGATGCGAGTTTTGGAATGTTGAGCCGACTAAAAGAGGGCGAGGAAGGTCCAAGAAGTGTTGGAATGAGACTATACGAAGGGATTTTAGTTTTTTGGATCTAAGCCCGAGAATGACCCAAGATAGATCTGAATGGAGGCAAGAATCCATGTAGCCGACCCTACTTAATGTGGGAAAAGGCTTTATTGTTATTGTGTACATTAAAGCCCTACAAACTCTTGTGGAATCCAAAAACACCCCGAATATAGAGAATAAGTTTGGACGAATACTAATCTCTAATAGTCTTCCTATGGATTTTCCAGAAAAAGGTGATTGGAGAAGCTTCCTTAGAGAAGAAAAATATAACAGTTCCACTTGATTAGTCTGGGCACATATAAGTGTCGGTGGCAAGTAAGCTGTAGCAGTAATAGTTTCTAAGTTATTTATCTTCTTTCTAGTAGCATCATTCAGACACGATTACTCTTTTCCAGTTTCAGAAAATTCCTTATAGATGCAAGTTTGTTTCAACCCAAGGTGTAACAAAATCTTGTTTCAGCCAGTAACTTTGCTTAGTAGCTTTTTTTAATCAAACTTTGTTTTTTATTGTCAAGATTTCTGGAATGATACTTATCTTCTCATCATGCCTTTCATTAATTGGCATCGTCACTTCTAGTACGGGAATGGGTGTCGTAGATTTTCTTGGCCCAGGGCTATTCTAGCAGACTGGTGGCTACTGTTTGTGCATAGTGCACGTATGCCTAGTCAGAATTGAACCCTGAAAGGGCCTCCATTTCTAAAAAATAAATTAAGTCGACAAATCTGATGGAGTATATGATAAATTAGTTCTTTCATCTTATGCAATTCCCCTTTCATTCATTTTTTGTTAAGAGATGTATTCTCCTTACCGTACCCACTTAAATGGTCTCGTGGCAGTGCAGTGTGCCACCTACCACCCAAAAGACCAGAGTTCAAATCCCCTTTGTAGGGGTTGCGTTTGGTAGTCGACAGCGAGTGTAAAAAATAGTTGAATCTTTCAACATGGATTTGAACAAGAATCCATGTAGCTGATCCTACTTATAGTGGGAGAAGGCTTCGCCATTTTTTAGATGTATTCTCTTTACCCTGAGCAACAGTATTAAGCAACCATGCAAAGTATTAAATATATAAGACTCCCATGTATTTAACTGCCAATAATAGAGGGCTGTATTGAACAAACAAATTTTTACTCAAGTTAAAGGATGACAGATTTAATATGGTTCCATGATTCAAATATTGCAAAGAAATTTCCTTTTTGGAAAAATTGCCACGTCTGATTAGTTAGAGATAAAAAACAGAAGCTACAGGCTCCTTTAAATTGAACAGGCGATGCATCTTACTTCTGATGAGCTTCTGAAAACTGTAACAACTGAAGATGGAGTTGGTCAAACATACCATTGAGGAAATGAATTCTAGTGTCTGGATGAGAAGCAACGCACTGTTCAAGGTGAAAAACAATATAGTGCCATCAGTCAGTCATTAGAATCACCGCTCATAATTGAAATAGGTTTAAAAGGGCATTTATCGTCGTTCAAACAGTCATTGATTTCGGAAATTGGTATGTATATATAGTTAAACCAGTTTAAGATAGTAACTAAATAAATTAAAATCATATGTTCCAAAAAAGCAAGATTAAACTTTGACACATCCTACCCGCCTACAGAATCAATTTACATTCATACCTTCCCATAAAAGTAATTAATGAATTTTCCTTAGCAACCTTCTTGTCTTGAAAATCTACTACGAGCAGCTGAAAAGATACAAAGGACAGTGTTGTTCTTTTCTATGATACTAAGTTTTTTTATTTAGAAATTATTACAAGCGTATCCTTACGTAATTTTGTAATTAAGACCCCTCCATAATTGTGAATTACGCTGAAAACTTCCGAATATTGACTAGCCATTACATGGCATCTGCACAACGATATCGGTTAGAAAATAACAGCCGGATGTCAATATTATTTACGAGTAATGTCATCCTCTTATCCTACATGTTAAAAACCACGAATGTGGAAGCATAATCAGATATAAGAGAATAAACACTAAGGTAGCGTTTGGTTGGTGGGGTAAACTCCCCATGGGAGAGTTTACCCTCCTTAACCCACCCTCCCTCTCTCTCATGTGGGCCCCACTTTATTCCTTTTTCAAAAAATTAAATAAATCAATTTTACATCATCAATCCTATCAACAAATAATATATTATACCATCATATCATATAAAAATTATAAACTACTCCACTTCTACTCATTTTTTCAAACTTCAATACAATCACATCACAATAACTACTCACTTTTTCAAATTCTAATACAATTATATCACAACAAACCCACTTCTAACCCACCCACAGTTTAACCCTCTATCCAAACACCAAAACTCAAAAATGGGTTACCTTCTACCAGTTTAACCCGCCTTAACCCGCGTACCAAACACACCCTAAAGAACATCGGGATTTTTACATGGAACCCTACTCCCTAAGGAGCGGGATAAAATCACAGGAGAACGCCTCAAAGGGCCTCCACAGACCCTCCAATTCCTAGCATTGGTAGATGTGGGACTAAACATTGGATGTGATACCTATCTACATAAGTGACGCATATACTCCAACATTCCCCCCCCCCAAGCTGGAGCATGCAATGATCAGCTTAGACAAACAGAAAGAAATCTCAAACTCACTATACAAGACACTACATATAATATCAACTCGACGCAAACACAACTTTTGGTTCCCGTCAAGGACGTTGCTTCTCATGTGATGCATGTGAGAAGGAACAAACAGGCTGGAGTGTGAGTCAAACTGGATCTCCTCATCGAAGAACATGTGCTCTAAACTGCACATGTCAAAGTCACTGAAATTGAAAAGAGTATCCTTGTCGAAGTACTCTGGCCCACCACATATAGAAGCCTAAATCATATGGAGAACTGTTCCATCTCTGAAGGGCTGACCTGAGAAAGCCGTGGAAAACACTCTCGTCGGAGTCCACAATCGCTAGAGAATGGAGCTTGAAAAGTCGCCTCATTGGAGAATTGGGTCTCTCCGATACTGGCTCAGAGAATCGGATCTCTACTCTGGAGTCCCTATGAAATCACACGAAAACCCTAGCCCACATGGCATAGGGAATGAGATCTCTACTCTGGAGTCCCTATGGATCACATGAAAACTCCGAGAACAAAAACAAAAGATGGGGACCACGAAAATGATGGCAAACATGTGCACAACAAACTGAACACTCAGAACCAATTTGAACGTCGAGTCTAAAATTGAAAATATGTAGAGTCTGAAATCTAACTGGCCTGGAGTATAAAAAACTGAACTGGAATCATCATAGCCACAGAACTCTGCACAATATTCCCCTTTCTCCCATACTTGTCGAAAACAATGACATCGATAAAGTTGGGAGAAGACCAAAAAATGAGGAAAGACAAAAATCAATCAACAGATTCTAAAAAATCCGACTTTTCTTCTCACAATTTTTTTTCAAAACAATTTTTTCCAGCTATTTTCCCTTTTTTATAGCCGTCTCCCTCTCTTTTTTAAAGCATACGATTTTTTTGTATGCACCTTTTTTTTTCAAAATCTCAGCCCACTTGGGCCCAAAATATCACCTTCTGTTTTTTTCCTGTTGGGCCCTCCCCCTCCCCCCTTTTTAAGTTAGGGCCCAATTGGGCTAAAAATGCAGCTCTAACCTCTCCCCCTTTTTCTCTTTTTTTAAAAATCTCTCAAGGCCCATCTTGGGCTCTTATTTAGGGTTCCCACTTGGGAACCCCTTTCTTAAAGAACACCACCCACGATAGGGGCATTGGAGGGGAGCCGCTTGAAGATGTCACTACCACCGCCTATAATGGCAGCCTCGAGATCCTGAAGATGTGGCAGCTGAGGGTCGTCTTGGAGAACACGAAGGGTCATCGCCACCGCCTATAAATGAAAAGGAGTCAAGGAGCAATGAAGGCTCCACCTTGAGCTGCTTGCCACTAGGGGATCTTCGCATGCTGGAGGTGGCGCTGCTATTACGGCTTGATTAGCGACGCTTTCGCCGATGGAGGGGAGATGGCCTAAAGCTATGACTAGTGGGCGACATCGCGTGGAGGTCACGATCGAGATCTATTACCGTGAAGAAGAAAGTCGAGCAACGATTGGAAGGGGATGCGTCTGTAGGATATGTGGCATTTGTTGCCTGGAGGGGTCTCCGCTTGGAGGGGCCTCACCGAGGGCTGAAGCTGAAGGAGTTCGGCACCGCCTGGGAAGGAGGTTCGCAGGAGTCGCAAGGGCTAGAGCCTGCGACCCACGAGGGTTGTGGCTGCAAGGGATGGAGTCGCGCTGTTCGTCGAGGGTTGTAGGCCCCATCGTATGGAGTTCAGAATGCTGAAAACTCCTTTCCTCCTCGATGATATTCAATTCCCGAAGATGATAGAGCCCTTCATCTTGACTAGGGTTTCCTAACAGGAGAAACCCATGAGACATGTTGCAGCTTCAATCGCCATCGCTCGAATTAGGGTTTCAGATGAAACCCTAGAACAATGAATTTGGAACTTGATCACAAATGCAGAATAATCTTCAAACATGAATCTTCAAGAACATAATTAGGGTTTCAATAGAAACCCTAGAATTGAATCTTGAATCTCAAACAAAATAAAGAACATAAAGTCCACGAGAATCGAACCCGTTCTGATACCGAGTTAGAAAACTAACATAACTCATATTAGAAATATGAAATGCGGAAGCATAATACGAAATAAAGAATAAACAATGAAGAATACTGGGATTTTTATGTGGAACCCTACTCCCTAAGGAGCGGGATGAAACCACGGGAGAACGCCTCAAAGGGCAGATATGCTCATTCACTTTTTCTCATAAGATACAGGAGGTCTGGGGCTTCTTATATAGCCTCCACAGACCCTCCAAGTCCCGCCATTGGTAGATGTGGGACTAAACAATGGATGTGGTAATTGGATCCTGGAAACATCCAATTACCCATCTACATAAGTAATGCATATACTCCAACACTACTAATTCCTACTCTGCTCATGCATACACTTCCCTTGTCTCCAAGTTATACATCTATATCCTGGCCTCCTATGTCGTTCCATCACCGTTCTCCACCACCCCTCCCTCTCTTCTCAGTTCCTGCTCCTCCTTGGCATCCCTCTCTAGGCCTCTCGAGGTTGGCATGCTTCATCGAATGCTTGGACCTAGGTTTCGAAGGGTTGGGCTTGAACATTGTGGACGGTTGAGTTCTAAGAATAACATAGGCAAATTATGGTATTTTGGCTTGTGATCTGAGTTTGCTTAAGGAGCTCAAATTGGAGGTCAAGCAACAATGATAGTGGTATGATCTGATGGCACATCGTACATGTTATTGTCGATGTCCTTGAATCGATTGCATTGATGTGGGTCATAGTTGCCTTCGCTTCATTCATGGGAGCTCTATGGGGATCTTGCTCCAAGCTTGTGGTGGGTGTTCATGGCCGCTGGCGGATAAAAGGAGTGGTGGCAACAATGGCTTGGGGTGGGGGTTGCAAGGAGAGGATGGGGAATATGAAAGGTCGAAGGAGGGGAAGGAGGTGGTGGTGGTGGCAACCATTGTTCAGAAATGCGGTCCATGTTGCACCTTCTGAAGCGCATACTTAATATGCAGTCCATATGCGGATCCAACACTCATGCGATATTTGGTCGGTTCTGGGTTGGCTCGCAGTTACCCCCTTAATTGGATCCGTTTATGGATCCGATAATCCAACTAACTGTTCGATTGGGAATTTGGGAAAACCCGCACGAAGTCGTCCCGATTCTCTGCTTAGCGCCTCCTCTCTCGCAAGAAAAACCCTTGCACAAAAAACCTTTGCAGCCCGCAGTCGCAGCAGTTCCGATCCTCCATGGCATTCGCCTCCTTCAATCCTCATCGCTGGTTGCCACCTCCGTTCCTCCTCCCACCGCCTCACAATGCAGTCTCGTCCTCCATCCTCAAAGGTATGCATGTGTGCTCCTCTGCATGTTTTGGTTCATGGGTTCTGATCTTCAGTTTGTTTTATGTGTTTTGGTGAATGTTGGGGCTTGTGTAGGGATTTTAAGCTCGTGTTGGAGTTTGACTTCAGTTATATTTGCTTTGTATTTGGAATGGGAGGAAAGAGAAGTTGAAATGGTCCTTGAAGTTGAAAATGGGCTTAGTTAGTCTGAATGTATCGTTCTTGGCTGGAGTTCCCTTTGCAATACGTCTTTTTATATTAGTTCAAGAAGAGTATAATAGTTCAAGAAGATTGCTATATTTCTTGTAATGTAAGCTGTGCATGTGAAGATGAGGTGAAATTGTTGGAAGAAACAATTAAGTGGAGCGGTCAACTGCAGTGAATGACGCACTGACATAGCTCTGTTCTCTCGTCACTCCTTATTAGCAGCCGTACAAGTGTGCATTATCCTTCTTTAGATAATCATCATAATCTCAGCTTAATCTGTAGCTTCCATTTTATAATTAATTAGTATTAGGCAACGCAAGTAGCCCAATTTAAATTTAACATTTCACATGACGTGACATCGTCAGATAGCAAATGGAGGTCTTGTGTTCTTAAGTCAGTAACAGTACAGTTGCATGGATAAATTGATTGGATAAAGTGGTGCATATTATGTAATATAAGTTACCTTTGATATAAATCGGTTGATATGTGTTGGTAACCTCAACAAACTTAAATAGCATCCTTGTTCTTTGCGTTTCTGGATTTGAAATAGTCTATTATTTTTAGAAATTTCAAGTGGCAATCAAACTGAGATTTTATCTCTCTCCCTCTCTCTTCTCCCTCCACGTGATCTATGCGGTCTTTCTCGGATCTCACGCAACCGACGCGCTTTTCTTCTCCCTCCCTCCCTCCGATTTCTTCCACCATCAAATTTTATGTTTACTTCGTTGCAAAAATTCTAATTTGCATCAACTGGTATCAAAGCATGGCATTCCGATCGTTCTCACGATCTGACGATCCCTTCCGTCGTTCACGTGAACACAAATCCAAAGGATCTTGCTCCAACAACCATGCATGGCATTATGAAGTTAGACAAGAACTATCTAAAATGCTCTAAGTTTGTGCCGATATGCAAGTTTTGGCGTCACAGATACGAGCCGCGGAATGTTAAAGTATTGCCGCGCCAACTAGAAGAGAATATCGTGAAAATTGCTGCCAGGAGGGATGGTGAAACACCACCTTGTGCCCACGAAGCCGTTGTCCAAGTTTCCCAAAAAAGAAAAGCAAGAAGAAATCATAATCGTCAACGATCTGCTTGTTGTCCAGACAGTTTCAAACCTGCAGGTAGGGGACAAATTGACCCCAACACCATCCACAAACCTCCAACGGGTTCCGGCACCACCACCCTGTGACCCCTCCTGCTACACCTGCATCTCCAACAACCAACCCAACACCACCATAGCCCCGTTTCCACCACCCAAAACCTCTCATGGGTCCCTGCCGGCACTCCCACACCTCCAGCACAACTCCCCGCACCGCCGCCCATCTTTTCCTCCCCTCTCGCACCACCAACCCTCCTCTCCCCTCTCTCCAGCACCTTCCCCGATCCCATCCACCTCCTCCCTGTGCTGCCGCCCACCCCCTCCCAAGCTGTCATAAGGGGGCCCTCCCCGCTCCCTACCGCATGTCCTCCCTCTCAGCCCCTCACCACTGCAGACTCCTCCTCCTTCCCTTTTCCCGCTCAACGATGACGCTACCGCCATCCATGTTCGCCCACTACCCCGACACACTCCCCTACAGCCCCTCTTTGCCTTCCCGCCTCCTGACCCAAGGTCGCCGCACCATTTAAACCAACCCAACCCCGCAACCCTACCAATGTCGTCCTTGCATCTTGCATCCGATGAATTGCCATCGACACTTACATCCTCGAGGCCACCTCCTCCACCCGTCTAGCCGCTACTACAATTGGAGGAAGGATAAATCGCATCGCCGTCGAATAGTTAAGGAGAAATCCTAACGCATGGCTCCTCTCCAAAGGGATTCGAATCCCACAAAACTAGGAATTGGGAGTTGATTTGAAAAACTTGCAGTAAGATCCCTCCTAAGAATTTTTATCTAAAGAGCCAATTGGAGAACTTATCTTATGATCTTTATTTAAGTGAAGGGGTGAAGAAATTGCAGGTGTACCCTCCAATCGAAAAGAATTACAAACGTAATTCGAAATTGAACAAGAAAGATACGAAATTGCAGTAAATTATTCAACGAATTCAAGGTTTCTCCAATACCGCAACTGAAGACAAAGCTACTCATCAGGAGATGAGCATTTCAAAGCGGCAGAGAGTTGATGCAACATAGAGCAAATATATGGTCATATTTAATTTTCATCAATTAATTAGAATCCAATTGTAATTTACAATTATTTAAGTTCGTTGCATTTTTCATTTAAAATTAATAAATTGTGTGTGATCTCGATTTAAGTAATTAGTCGATTAAATTAGGTAGTTAGTCAGTTAGAGTCAATTAGGATAAGTTAGATTTGAAATTTGATTTTGTTTCTATTTTTGTAATACCATCCCTCTTATATAAAGGGGGAGGTAGTCTATTGTTTTTAGATAGTTCAAATTGCAATTAAATTGAGATTTTATCTCTCTCTCCCCCTCTCTCTTCTCCCTCCACGCGATCTCCGCGTTTCTTATTTCCCAAATCCCTCGCATCCAGCAAGCCTTCTCTCCTCTCCCCTCCAATTTATTCTCTACCAAATATTCTCCACCATTCAAAATTATTTTTTTATCATCACAAATTTCGATTTGCATCACATGTCCCAAGTCTGATGGAAGAAGACCTTATGTTTTTGAAGATAATGTCTTTGGGCACAACAATGTGGCAAACAGTGATTAAAGATGCTTTAGCCAAAGATGAGTGTGCATGCATCAATAAGTTCGTGACCAAATTTTTTTGATGCCGACATTGTCTTCAATGCGGTGACTAAGAATTCTTTTATCCGAATGTGTGAGGCAACTGGATAATATGGAAGCGGATACAAGTCGTTTTCATACTATGAAATTGCAGAAACTTTGTTGGAAGAAGTTGATGAAACAAAGGAATATTTAGAGAGTCACAATGAATCGTGGAAAAACAATGGTTGTTTAATAAGGACCGATGCATGGATTGATATGATGGGAAGAAGCATTACGAACATGTGTGTGAATTGACTCGGGCACAACTTTCTTGACGTCCGTTGATACATTTGTTGATCTCACATGATACATCTATTCTCCCACAGAGGGGTGTATCAAGGATGTTGGAGAAGATAATGTTGTACAAGTTGTTACTGACAATACTTACGCAAATATGGCAGTTGGGAGGCTTTTTAAGATCAAGTGTCCAAGGATAGTTTGGTCCTCATGTGTGGCTCATTGTATTGATCTAGTTCTTGAGGATATTGGCAAGGAATCAAAGATTAAAAATTGCATTAATAAGGCTAGAACTCTTGCTCTCTTTCTCTACAGTCATGCAAAGACTTAGAGATTGATGAGACAGTTCACCCAGAATGGAGAAATTGTTCGACCAGGGCAAACAAGATTTGTCATCACTTTCCTTACACTATAAAGCGTGATGGATAAAGAGAAATTGCGATTGACATTCTCTTCTGATGAATGGAGGTAATGCAAGTACTCGAAAACCAAAAAAGGTGAGGTGGTTGCATCCATTGTCTTCAGTTCATCATTTTGGAGCCAAATATCCTCGATGTTGAAGATCTTCTCTCTACTAGTCTACCTGTTGTGTGTGGTTGATGCAGAAAGGAAGCCATCAATGGGCTTTGTATATGGAGGATTAAAGGGTGCAAAAAAGGAAATAAAGACTATTTTTAAAGATGTTGAACTTTCCTATAAGCCCTTTGTAGATGCCATTACCTTGAAGACGAAAGGAAGATTGGATAGCCCCCTTCATCCTGCAGCTTTTTATCTCAATCCCTATTATTGTTACAGGGATAGCGATGCACTTTCTAAGGATAGCTTCGTCGTTGATTGTTTCATGGAATAAATGGATATTTTTTGTCCCGTGTTGATTCAGGGATGCCATCATGAAGAAAGAGATTGATATTTACCGAATGGAAGAATGAGCGCTTGGAAAGTCAATAGTTGTCAGAGAAAGATACACCAATGATGATGATTTCAATCCCGGTAATATATCTCAAGCTTATTATCAGACATTAAAGTTCTTAAGTTAGATTTACTGTTTTATATGAAATTGATTGCTTAATCTCTTGTAGCTTATTGGTGGTTGCTATATGGTTCTCAAACACCGTATTGGAAAGATATCGCTTTGAGAGTTCCGAAATTGGCATCCTATTCTTCTGGATATGAGAGGAATTGGAGCTCATTCACAGTGGTATAACTCTCACCATTTGGATGTACAATTGAATACATTCATTGAGTCATTATAATTAATCAATGTTCAATTATAAATATCCTTACCGCAGATTCACACCCAAAATGAAGCAAACTAGGAACCAAGAGATTGAATGATTTGGTTTTTGTGAAATTCAATTCAAAGTTGAACGAGCATCAATTATTAAATAGGAGAGATTTATTTGTTTCTAAGAACAAGACATATGTTATGCATTGGATTGGTGCCAATGAAGAAGAAAAAATCTTCCAAAGGTCAAGGCTCATGTGGACTTGGTTGCAGAAGCAAATGGGTCAGAAGAATTTGTTGAGAATATGAGCCAAGGGAATGTCGAAACTTTGTCAATTGTGGATGAAGAAGAATTTAGGAGTGATCCAGAAAGTGATGATTATATTCCAAATATCAATTTTGAATATGATTTAGATTAGAATTTAGAAGATTAATTATAACTTTATTTAAACATTCTACATTTGGAAACATATTTTAATATATAAAGGAACTATGTAGCTTTCTATTGTGGTCCCTTTTTATTTTTAAAAGTATGTGTGAGAATCTAAAGGAAACATGTGGTTTTTTTTGTTCTCTGGCATCATAATTAAATAAATTTCTTTAATATTTTTAATTAAAAAAATGCAAACTGCATAATCTGCATATACTTCCGCATATACTTCCCCATATTGAAGTACTCTCTCAGGATCGCATGACTGAACGAATATCGCATATCGACTTTCCGAACCTTGGCGGTAATGTGAGAGAAGGGAGACATGGACTAATGATGAAGAAATAAATATAAATAAATATCAATCATTGAATTTCATATGGGTAGATTAACTCAAGGGGTGATGGCAGTGGAGTAAAGTAATGGGATGGGTTAGGGTGTACAAAGCAATTATACACTAGTCTGAGGGTAATTCACAAGTACAGACGGATGTAATGTGATTAAAAAATTACAAGACCATGAGGGTAAAAATCCATATACATTTTTGGTGTATTACTTCTCAGTGGTAGATGTTTCCTTGTATCTTGAGTCAATTATGGAAAGATCATAATATATTTATGAAATTATACATGGGTATGACCTTATGAGGATAAAAATTCATTTTACTATTGCCACAATGCTTTTTTTTAGATCAAAAGAGGGGGGAAACACGCTAAGGTGTCCGCCCCAAATTTATTAAAAGGGTGAGAAGAGTTACAGCAACCAAGACTCAAGGAGAGACTTATAATGGAATATTACATTCTCAGCATAGAAACGAGAAGAAGAGAATAGAATGGTGCTTATAGCTAACCAAATAGCCCAAATAATTGAAAGAGGCCGAAGAAGAACCTCTCTAGTCCGATCCTTAGCTTCGAACATGGAGTTCCAAAAGAAGTCGAGGTTCTGCACAGACAACCAATTAGTTTCAATATCCTGCCCGATAGGGGATGCCCACTCACGATGGAAAAAGAGTTGCTTCAGAGTCTTAATCTACAACTCGCAAAGAGGGCACCTGTTCGAGATGACTCCGAAGTCTCTCACAAGGTCTCTTGTCATAATGTGCTTCATGTGGAAGAGCCACATGAAGAAATCAATTCTACCTGGAAGCTTCAATTTCCATACAAAGTTGCAATCCCGAAGCAAAGCGTCCGTCCTTGACGAAGGCGGTCTAGTGATTGCTCTGTAAGCACCCCTGACAAAGAAAGAATACACCTTCCACACCTAATGGTCCCACCCAGCAGTGGGCCTCGCAACCAGACCGAGGGAATCCAAAAGAAGCAAGAAGTCCTAGAGGCACTAATCCGAGAAGTCAGTTAGGAATTGGGGCATCCAATTACCGTTGACCCAACACTCTGTCACCTTTGCATCATGATTGACCGCCAAAGCAAATAAGCAAGGGAACCTCGACGAGAGTGTTCCAATACCTAACCAGTTGTCAGACCAAAATCCGAAGGAATTACCATCCCCAAGGGACGGATGAAAGAGATCCTGATAACGGGAGAGCATCGATCTGATTCCTTTCCAGAAAGTCGACTGTTTGAAAACATGCTGACAACGAAACACGCATTGAACTCCAATACCATAGATTTTTCTAACAAGTCGACAACACAAATCATCTCCATTGCCCTAAATCCTGCTGACCCACTTAAGAAGAAAAGCCTCATTCATCGAGTCCAAGCATTTAATCCCAAGTCCGCTACCCTCCTTATAGGGCAGAGTAACAGTGGTCCACTCAACCATGTGAAGGCCATGACCATCTCGACCCGTCTTCCCCTTCCCCCAAAGAAAATGCTTCGTGAGAACTTCCAACCGATGTCTAATCCCCATTGGAAGCAACTGTGACGACATGAAGTATATGGGAAATGCAGAGAGAATTGCCTTCATGAGCACCAACCAACCCCCACGAGAGAGGGTCGATGTTTTCCAACCTGTAAGTTTTTTTTCTAGTTTCTCAATGACAGGGAGCCATTCTGCCATCTTGAGGGTATCATCCGTCAGGGGTAGCCCCAACTAGCGCAACAGGAGGGAACCCCTCTCAGTGCCAAGCGCGGCGTAACAATCACAATCATCAAAATCTAGGCGACCAAACAAGATAGTTGTAGACTTGCTATGATTTAGTATAAATCCCAAAAGTTCCCCAAAAATCTCCATGGTTACGATCATGCCTTTAGCTTCCTCTTTACCCCCATCAATGAAGAAGATAGTGTCATCAGTGTATTGCAACATAGGAATAGATACCTCATTACTGTATCCCGACGAGACCTCACTTTACACAACTTGAGTCAACATGCATGCAACAACATCGCCTGCAATCACAAAGAGCATCAGTACGAGAGGACAACCCTACCTAACCTTGCATTAAGGTTGGAAGAACCCACCCTTGGGTCTACAATTGAGAAGCACCGCATAAGAGGGCGTGGTAACACAGTGTTTCATCCATGAGATCCATCTGTCAGGGAAACTACGCCTTGAAATCGCCATCCATAAGAAGTGCCAACCCACAGGTATGCTTTGGAAAAATCCACCTTCCAAAGCACACCCTTTGACTTTTGTCTTTTCCAATCATCGATGATCTCAGATGCAATAACAAGGCTGTCAACAATCTGTATACCCGAAATGGAGGCGTACTGAAGCAACGAGATGATATGATCGATTACACGATTCAGTCTAATAGCCATGACTTTTATCACAATGAGATATATAGCATTGGAGAGGGCGATGGGCCAGTATCCCAAGTACTCATGGAAACATTCGTTTTAGTAAAAGAAAGATCGTCTTGTTCAGTCTGTCAAAGCCAGCATTAGTATCGGTGAACTCCATCACGTCGACCACCTCCCTTCCGACAAGCTTCCCAGAATTCCTGAAAGAAGAACACGGGAAATTTGTCCAATCCTGATGCACCATATGCGTTAAAGTTCCAAACCGCCACCTTAACCACCTCTACGGTCACACTCTGAATCAAATGGTTTGCATGTTGAATGGATAAAGTGGAGGCCCCTCGCCCAGACCACCTCTACGGTCTAGTAGCAATTTTTGTTAGGATTCATGAAAGTGGTCTGTAACTGCCCGGCCTATCTCATTACCCCCTCTACCCGATTCCCGTTCACCACCACTGAATGGATCCGGTCGTGACGACGCCTCTCACTGGCAATTCTATGGAAGTAAGGTGTGTTTGCATCTCCGTCCTTTGGACAAGAATGATGAGATCTTTGTTTCCATTTTGCAACACTCTCCTTGTATTCCTACATGATAATTTTATGTGCCACTGATCTCTCCAATAGCTCCTCATGATTAAGCTCGCAGTCATCTTAAATTCTATCAATTTTGGCAAGCCCAGAGTCAACATCAGCACGACGGGCTCTGCGCATCTGCCTCACCTCCTTTTTGAAAGCACACAACCAGGTTCACAGTGAGATCAGTTTCTAAGACAACTTTGAGGCTACAAAACCAGAGACCACCATAGAGGAGCAATGGCTAAAGGCCAAATCCCGAAACCCCTCCTCCTGAAGCTAAGCTCTCTCAAACCTGAAGAAACCCCGAATAGGGGAGATAGTGCACGCGTCCCAAACGAGAGGTGCATGGTCCGATATCGTGTGGGTCTTGACCGTAGATGTAAACATAGGGAAGGCCTCCAGTAGCTCCGAAGACAACAAGAGGCGGTCGATACAAGAGCGAGAGCCAGTGTTCCTCCAAGTGTATTTCGTATCAGATGCATCAAACACCTCCAACTCCATATCATCAATGAGCTCCGCGAAGGCGACCAAGCCAAGATCCTGCCCACCATGCAAGTGAGGCTTATCAGACGAGCACAACGTCACGTTGAAATCCCCCCCCCCCCACAAGCCAGACCACACTAGGGAATGAATTCAATTAAATTAAACTACTATCGCGCTACAAATCCACCAATACTTTTTATGGGTTCAATTCGACCAATATTATTAATATTTTATCTTTTTTGAGCTCTTTTCGTGTTAAAGCTAAGAAGGAAAAACCTTATTCCATGAAAAATGTATAAGAAAATATGCGTGACATACCTCCAAGGTTGGCAATATCATGATATATCGATGATATATCGTCGATATATCGATATTGACGAGATGTGGGTACCAATATTCCTATATATCCTTTTCCAGGATATCGACCGATATCTCGTGAGATATCGACAATATATCACCATATCGAGCAATATCGCTAAAAAATGATTGGTTTCTATACAAAATTTCTTAGATATAGACTGATATCGTCGATATTTCACCGATATCTACACACACACACACACACACACACACACACACACACACACATATATATATATATATCAATGATACTACCCTTCTTCTAAGCTTGATTTCAATAGTTATTTTGCTACTCCTAGTATTAAAACACATCATGAATTATATTATTTTGTTTCGGGTCGGGGGCGTTGCCCCTGCACCCCCACAGCCGCAGGGAGAGCACACCTGCTCCGCCTTAACTCCCATGTTCGTTGACCAATTAACGAGACCTCCATCTGGTAGGGCATAATGCGACAAGGGGGAGCATACGACAGTTCTTCAATTGGTGGACTTCATCCTCTTTGTCAATAGAGATATAAAAAAAGTCTAATATTGATCAAGTTAGAATCACATGTCCAGAATATATCTCAGCAGTTAGCATTAACAACCAGCAATATGTATGATATAATGTGTATTAGTGTGCTAAATACACCTTATTCTTGTATATAAATGTTTATTTTATATGTTATTTATTGTTCTAATAACTAGGATGATCTTAATTCATTAAAAAAATAGCTTTTTTCAATTTTCAAGATTTCCATCAATATCGTCGATATATCCCCACTTAATGGTCTAGTGGTAGTACAGTGTGTCTACCACACCAAAGACCAGGGTTCAAATCCCACTATTGCAATGGTTGCGTTAGGTAGTCGACGGCCATCGTAAAAAATAGTCGAATCTTACAACAAGGATTTGAGCAAGAATCTATGTAGCCGACCCTACTTATAGTGGGAGAAGGCTTAGTACATTTTTTATCGTCGATATATCCCCAATATATCCTTTTCTGAGTGGACCGATACGATATCGATATTTCGAACCTTGCATACATCATTGAAGCACAAGAATGATAAACTATGATTATTAAAGAGTAATAAGAGAATAATTAATTTGTTGTTAGAGGAGATAACTTGATAAATAAACTTCGGTGTTGCAATTGAATATGAGATAAATTATTCTATTATGAAATATGAAGTGGTAAAGTGATTGTTTAAGGTGATAGATGCTTGTTTGAAACTATTGAGATATTTGTATCTTTTTATGTTCTTTTCTTATTTCTATTTTCTTAATGTGCCTCTTATGTAATTAACCCAAGGCTTTTCTCCTATACAAGAAAGCCCTAGGTCTCTTCATTGATATGCCATTCTATTTTCCCCACAACATTGTATCGGAGCAACGGTCCTAGACCGGGGTTCCCATATCCCACCTAAAGCCCTAACCCTACCCTCCCCCCCGATCGGCCATCGCCCCTGGCCCAGCTGATCGCCGACCTGCTCCAGTCGGTCATTGTGCCTGCCCCAGTGGGTCGTCGGCTACAACAGACCGCCACGAGCACTGTAGTTGGCCTCGCGACTATCGACGACCCATCTGCCGATGGTTGGTTCTTCCTCACGACCCCTGTTGTTCGCATCCCCTTGTAGGTCGTCGCTCACTCATCGGGTTGTAGTTCGATCGCTTCTACATGGCTATTAGGTCTGAGTTTCCTCGGATTCCGTGATTTCGAACATATAAATTATGGTTTCCGACCATAAACTAAGGAATGAAGAGGATGGTTGTATGAGCCTACACGTACAACCACTCCTTCATATGATTGTGTAGACTCATACATAGTAGTCTACTCCTCAATCTTGATTCAGATTTTCAGCATCCTTTTAGAATGACAGAGAACAAGGATGACTTTTTTCACCATCCAGTGCCTTCACAGGCCTGGCTCCCATCACAGAGATGGATAAGACCAACTACGAGTTGTGGTCCATGCAGTTTCGCACCCTTATACAATGTCGTAACAAGGAACACAGTTTGACAGATTCTGAGCCGATGGACAAGACTAGGGCTAATGCTTCTTGGAAGTAAGATAATGCCTATGCATGGATTTGGCTCTTCGGGACGCTCACCACGGAGATTGCCATGACATCGTCAATCAGCCCACGACCAAGGCCATGTGGGATATCTTAGCAGCCACATATGGGCAAGCAAAGAATGAGAGCAGGATCCTACAACTATAATATGACATATTTTTGACCAAGCGGAATGGTCGGCATCTTCATGCCCACTTCTCGCATATTCGAGGTATGTTTGAGTGTCTTCATAACTTTATGCCCATTACTACCAGCATTGAGTAGCAACAAGCATACTAGAATGCCACTATAACCGGAGTCTTTATGTCCTCCCTTGACTTTGAGTACGATGCAGCACGTAATCAACTGCTTATTAGAGAGACGATACCACCGATGGAGGAGGTCTACAAGAGGCTGAGCAGGATCACTAGCTCATCTACAACCATGACCCAACCTTCCTCTGCTATGACAACTTCTTGTGGCAAAAGGGGTACTTACCAGTTTCACGGGCAAGAATCATGTGGTCGAGGAGGAGGATGTCAACGTGACCCATGCTCACACTGCCACCGTCCAAGACATTCAGAAGAGACATGCTATCTGAAGTATGGATATCCGACGTCTAGCCATGTAGCTGAGCAGATAGAGACTACTCCGGCTCCTCCTCACGATGCAAGGCTTGGTGATATTGTTGTCTCTAAATTGAGAGAGATGACGACTATACCACCCACACCAGCAGTAGGGTCTTCAGATGTTGCAATTGTTGCTAGAGATTCTATGAGTTCGTCCGGTATTGCTTATGCACTTACTGGTTGTAGCAGTTCAAATTTGACAGATTGGATCATGGACTCCGGAGCTTCTCATCATATATGTGGAGATCGAGCTCAGATTACTTCCTATAGATCTATCCCTCCTGGTAGATCAGTGGTGATCGCTAATGGGGTTCATCTACCCGTTGTTGATTAGGGGGAGATTGTCCTAACCCCCTCAATGCGCCTGCAGAATGTCTTACAAGCTCCAGCATTTCAGATGATTTTTTTGTAATTCAGATTACAAGAGATTTACATTATCGTGCCATATTTGACACATCTTCTCTCATGTTTCAAGACATACTCACGGACACGGTGATTAGATGTGAACGTGAGCAGAGAGGGCTTTACAGACTGGTCCAGCCTCCGTGTGCTGGTGATGTTACCATTCCTTCTGGTTATGTTTCTCCTTTCATGTGGCATCTTCGCTTTGAACACATTCCTCTGCAGAAGCTGTGTCATGTTCTCTCTCAGATCTCTACCCGTACTACCTTGGAGTGTGAGGCATATTAGCTTGTAAAGCACCATCATTCTTCCTTTCCGAATCGACAGAGTCGTCATAGTAGTCAGTCATTTGAGCTTGTTTCATTTTGATATCTAGGGTCCCAGTCGTGTTCTCGATCATCAGGGACATTGGTTCTATATGGTTGTTGTAGATGATTTTTCTAGATTATCTTGGGTGTTCTTGTTAAAGAATAAGTCTGAAGCGGATTGAAATTAAGAACATTTTTTCTTCTAATGTCAAGTTTATTCGCACTGACAATGCCTTGAAGTTTTCCACTCTATAGTTATCTGACTTTCTCAGATCTCTTGGTATTGTTCATTAGACTTCTTGTCCCTACACTTCGCAGCAGAACGGTGTTGCTGAACGCAAACATTGTCATCTTCTGGATGTCACGAGGACTCTTTTGATTCAAACTCAAGCTCCTCATTCGTTCTGGGTGATGCGGTTCTCACTACTCTCTACTTAGTGAAGGACATGCCTTCTACTGTTCTTAGAGAAAATATTCCTTTCTTGATTGTGTTTCCCAATGACCTATTCTCCCTTACTCGTAGAGTCTTTGGGTCTGTGGCATTTGTCCACAATCTTACTCGTAGTCGTGACAAGCTATCTCCAAGAGATGTCAAGTGTATGTTTGTTGGCTATTCTCGTACCCAAAAAAGGTATAGATATTTTGATCATGTAGGGAGAAAATATTATGTGAGTGTTGATGTTACATTTTTGAGTCTATTATTGATAGAAAAAAATTATGACCCCTTGGGGTTATCCTACACTTGGAAGAAACAGGAAAAGGAAAAAATATATTGATAGGTTTATTCTTTGTCGCCGTAAATAAGAATTAAGCAGCGATCTAAATCTCGCGAAATTTCGATGAAATATCATCGAGATTTCAGTTTCGATGACTTTTGTATCTCGAAACATATATGCATGTCGACTTCCCGGATTTCGACCGAAATCTCGCGAGATTTCGGGTCATCTCGTCATCTCTCCCAAAAAAGCGAATTTGTAAAAAAATACCACTTTTGGCGAGATAGACCGAAATGTCGGTCGGATATTGCCCATTTCGACCGACTTTGTGCTGTCAACTTCTCCAAGCTCATATTTTGCCCCTTGCTTCAAGGTAAGCCGAAAGTGGCCAAATCTTCATCAATTTCATCAATTTTTTACGGGTTTTACTCTTAAGATGTTGATCTAGCTTGGTGTGGTGTTTTTTTGAGAGATTTTGAATATTTAGCTTGATTTTTGGAGACCAAAATTAGGGATTTTGTATTTTAATGCACAATAATGATGGGTTATGAATGTATTAACTCGAATCTCGTGTATAACATATAGTAAAGCGTACTTTGAGAACATTTTGTGAGATCTATGGAAGAGAAAATTGATGCTTTTGTGTTTTAATGTGGAATAATGATGAGTTCTTTAAAGATAAACTCGGATCTTAAGTTATGAAAGTAGAAACATATTTCGGTTTTTTTTGTAAATGAAATTTAAAAATTGAGTAAATCCAAAAATCAAATCTTTGATCTATGCTTTTTTTACATATTTTGTGTCACTTAGGTAGTTTTTTTCGAAAATGGTCTCCTAGTTGCTAGATCTAAGACCCTAATTTATAGATCTAAGGTGTTTTTCTGAAAATCAAAATATTAAGAGTATACTTTAAATTTCAAACTCCAAGTATTTACGATTTTGTGTGTATTAGGTGTTAGAAAAATTAAAAATATATTAATTCTGAAAATTAAAACATAAAATAATTGACAAATTCTTAATCAGACGCATTGTATGGATCTTGAATGATTGTTCTTCAATTTCCTCGCAGGTTTCGGTGATCATCATCATGGCACAATCCGATTCTGGATCAGGATCTGACAGTTTTTAGGATCAGAAAGGCTATTTCAGTGGAGACATTGGTTGGAGGTATGCCTCCACTCCTGATGGAAATAAAGTCAAACCACAATGCAATTTCTGTGGGAAGAAGTTGGCAGGAGGCAGGATCACAAGGATGAAGCAACATCATGTTGGCAAAAACAAGAATGTTGCCAAGTACATGCGTTGTCCCAAAGATGTGAGGGACAAGGTGAAGGCCAGCTTGGACGGGGTGAAGGATAGGGATATAGAGAGGGTAAGAAGATATGCACAATTCAAAGAGTTCATGTTTGAGAAAGAATTCAACATCCTCTCAGATTCAAACGACGATAACTTTGTCTACCCCGCTGACAATCAGATTACAGCGGAGAGGAGGGCATACAGGAGGGCAACAAAAGAGTCAATGAGGAGCGAGTTCGAGAGGAGAGAATTCGGTGATGCACAAGGCAGCTTCTATGGTACATGTGGCAGTGGGAGTGGTCATGGAGGTGCACCAGTACCACCACCCACCAAAAAACACAAGGGGAAAAGAATTGAGCCCTTCTTGACGAGGAGCGGATCCATGCAATACAAGCCAAGCAAGGATCCAAGACAGAAGATGGTGAAGGGTATGTTCACCAATACACGAGAGAGGGTAGAAAAGGCCATCAACAAGCTTTTCTTTGAGGAGAGCATTCCTGCCAACATTGCTAGCATGTCATTTCTGTAGCATGTCATTGATGAGATCGTTGTAGTGGGAACGGGAGTAATGGCTCCCACATCCTATGAGATAATGAACAAATATCTAGGGATGGAGAAGGAGGAGATGAATGAGTACACTGTCAAGTTGAGGAGATGGATAAAGTACGGGGTGACATTGATGTGCGATGGGTGGACGAGCTACACGAGAAAGCAGATCATCAACTTCCTCGTTTACTGTGATAGGAAGACAATCTTTTTGAAATATGTTGATGCATCTGATCATGTGAAGGACTACAAGTACCTGCTGAAGTTGATGAAGGATATCATCAAAGATGTTGGGAAAGATCACATTGTCCAGATTGTGACGGATAATGGCAACAACTTCAAGAAAGTGGGTGAAACAATAATGAAGTTTAGCAGCTATGGCCATTTTTTGGATACTGTGTGCTGCACATTGCATTGATTTAATTCTAAAGGATTTCAACAAGAGGAAGCTCATCTCAAGGGTTGTGTGGAGAAAGCACGAACGATCACTACATTCATTTACAATCATTCCAAAGTGCTGGTGTTGATGAGGCGGATGTGCAATGGTGAGTTGGTGAGGCCTACCATCACATGCTTTGTAACCAATTTTATAGCATTGCAAAGCCTCAAACAACACAAGAAAGGGTTGAAAACCATGTGTTGCCAAGGTGAATGGTTCGAGATACCTGAAGCTCAGACTGAAGGAGGATGAAAAGTGGATATATTGATCAACGATCTTCACTTTTGGGATGACGTGACTCAGGTCACGAAGATCATGGATCTGGTTGTTTCTGCATTGCGAATCGTGGATGATGATAAGAAGTCCACCATGGGATATGAGGCAATGCACTGCATGAGAGAGAAGGTCCGAAAAGCAATTGGAAAAGAATCCAAAGCATGGTCGGATATCATAGACGAGCGTTGGTCCAAGATGCCCCTCCATCCTCTTCACAAGGTCGGTATGTATTATGTAATAACCTAATTTATTTTTCATTTTTTATAACACTTTAGAATCTGAGAATTGTGCTTGTTTGTGTCTATAAGAATAGTCTTGATACAATTGATGACGTTCTAGCAGCTGTACAAATTGTGGCGGAGAAGCTTGTCAAGGACGAGAAGTCACAGAACTTGTGCATGAATGAGGTAATCTTGATTTTGAAGCTAGATTGGGACTCACAAAAATATTCTTTAAGAGTGTTATGAAACAATTTATGACTTCATCCTATGTGCAGGTTAAGTACTTCAGGGATGCCTTGGGTTCCTTTGGTTGAATTACTGCACTAAATGGACGAGGCAATACTCTTCCTGGTAGGGATGAAGACAAATAAGTTCATTGATTGTGTGGTGATTTATTGCTACTATTGATTTATCTCCTTTTGGTTTTTCCGCGGCCGAATGGTGGTTACTATACAGGGTGGAAGCTTCCAGCCTACGAAAAGTGGCAATGAAAGTATTGTCTCCAACCACATCTGATGGTGGTTGTGAGAGGAACTAGACCACATTCAACTTGATCCATTCAAAGAGACGGAACAGATTGGGAGAACATAAGCTCAATGATCTTGTCTATGTGCATTACAACTTGAGGCTGAAGATTAAACATGCAAGGGAGGGACAGAACAAAGAGGACTACATAGACCCTATTGATCTTCTATACATTTTCAAGATGCACGATGACGATGCTTTAATCATTAACCTTTTATTGCATTAATCATTAACGTGCATGTTCTTATTACTCTACGTGAAATATATTTATTTTCAGTTGTTGTAAGATTGTTACTCTGTTATTAAGTATTAAGTATTAACAACGATATATTCGATATGGTTTATGACATACCATCATAGTCATAGATGATAAGATGATTGATATGTATGCTATAAGCTTATAAGTGTATATCTATGGTTTCATTGTTTGAAGTACTCAGATTAGCTCCATTTGCAATATCTAACATATTGTACAATATGACCGATATGATCGATAAGGCTGATATGGCCGATACGTACCATATAAGGGGTATAGATGAGCAATATGTGTGAAATAATTGTGTATTTATAAGTTATTTATTGTTCTAATAACTTTAAAGATCATAATTTACAATAAAATTGAAAAAAATGGCTTTTTGAGCCATTTCCGACATTTCCACTAAAATCATCAAAATTTCCCGAAATATCAGTGAAATTTCGGTATTAAGGGTGACCGAAACGAAATCGAAATCGAGATTTCGAACCTTAGAATTAAGAATATTGAAAATAGATTTTTCGTCCCTGCATTTCTCTATCAATTCCATGACGTTATACTGACCCATGAGGTTCCAACATTTTTGAATTATTGACTCCAGAGTTGTTCCCGGCCCTTAAGGGTAGACCCAACCCCACCCCTTTTATATAGTTTATATAAATCAAGCCTAGAACCCTTCTCTACCATTTTCTATTTTCGTTACGTCTTGTGGGAAGCATGATCATCCGAGCTTTCTACTTTAGCTTTCACCTTCGGACATCTGCCAAGATCCAGGCTGACCTGGAAATTGATATCATTAGTAGTGGGCTTTCCGAGCTTGAAGCTACGGGCATCACGAGAACTCCACTTTCCATGTTAGGCGTGGCATGCCTCACTTGTTTTTTTTCTGTCATCAAAAGAGAAGATATGCCGAAATTTGAGCCCCTATAAGCATGCGTGAAATCAGAGGGCTTTTCTTGCTAGATCACTAGCCTAATTGCCCATACTCTATCTACTTAACCCAGTCTGGGTTGTTAGTACAAGGTCGTTAAACACCTCGCGGTGCTTACACCTCCCGCCTATCCTCTGAGGGGTCGATTAGGACGTGGACATCAAGGTCTTTATGACAATTCGATTCATTTGAAATTATGTCTTGCCCTAGCGGGTTCTAACACACGAGTCGCTTCATACTAGATATGACCAGGGTCAAAGTCGGCCAGTGAGAGGGGAGTCAGCTTCATCCAGGTAAAGGATCACCAGCTAAGGGCCCCCTTTTTTAGTTGAATTCATGTTGTGATCTGCTAGATGTCATTCCTCGACAAGGCGCATAGCAGGTAAGCAATGAGCCTATCTGTAGTTTCTCATAGAAAATCCAAAGGCGAAAAGCGACTAGCGTAGAGCTGAACGTTGGGAGACAAAGATACGACGCTAGAATTGCGGATATTAGCGTAGTGGTACGAGATACGACACATAGTCCCCAAGATGAAGCGACCCTCATGTCCGATCATCTTTTCATGGAGTTCTGACTGCCAGCTCACTAATACAAGATAAACTCTGCTCGCTGATCTCAAGAATATATATATTGGCGGTGGTCTTTGTGGTTGATTGACCAGTTACACCCTTGACTTCTGAGCTTGCCTGATCTGATATAAATGGCAAAGGTAGCCATTGGGGAATGAGCAAGCTGTCAACTCCCGGTCCACAATGCATCCGCGAGAGTGAGCGCTAGCATTGAGCAGGTCGGGGGGCACTCAGTGGGAGATAGTGGGTGGTCCCCTCTCAATCATAAACCACTTTGTCCCGGTTGTATGTAAACCACCCCTTCACCCATGCGAGCCAATTATCTAAGTCAATTTGTCGCCAACTCATACTAGATATCCGGGTCTCGAAGTGAGAACCCCAGAGAAAATCAAGAGAATGATAGAATGGGAATCACCCAAGACCTCAACCAACCCGCCTTGCTTTTTCCCTTCTGCTATCAACTATTCACCTATCCCGGCATCCCACTTCCTAAATCGAGCCTTCGCATATATATTGACGTAGGTGATAGGGTGTCTAACTCTGACTCTGGAGAGGATGTCTTTGTTACACCATCTCCATTATCTCCACCAACAACACCCCATGTTGACTCTCAGTCATCACCTCCACCTCCTCTACCACCTCCACCTCCATCTACCCTGACACAGTTCCTGCCACGGTTTTACATTCGCAGGTCCTCTAACTCGCTCTTGCTCATGTGTCTTCCCCATCATCCAACACGCCTCAGATATGTACTGACCACATTGTTTCTACTGACAGCACTAATGATATACTTGTACCACATAATACTATAGAAGAAGAATAGAGAGGCCGATGGCCTTGATGTTCCTATTGCCTTGAGGAAACCGCATCGTAACTGTACCACTTATCCTCTAGTTGTTCATGTTTCCTTGGATCATCTTTCAGAGGAATATATGAGGTTTATCGTGGGACTCTCTACTGTTACTACCCCACGAACATATGAGGAAGCTGTATAGGATAGTAGTTGACATCTTATCATGGAGGAGGAGATGGTCGCTTTACAGTTTCGTGGTACCTGGAGTGTTGTTTCTGCTCCTCCAGGTGTTTCTATTGTGGGGTGCAAATGGATCTTTACAGTCAAGCAACGATCAGATGGTGGTGTTGATCGCAGCCAACGCTTGTAGTACGTGGGTTCACCCACACTTATGGGGAGGACTACAGTGTTGCAATAGTCGGTCGACTATCCCGAATAGTCGGTCCGACTATGCGGTATGAGGGGGGGTTCCCCAACTGAATAGACCTCCAGTCGGGCAATAGTCGGCCTGACCGAATAGTCGGTCGACTATTAGGCTGACTGGAGTTTGGCTTTTGATTTTTTTTATTTTTTATTTTCAATTTTCAATTTTTATGGGTTACATTTTACCACGGTATCGCCACACATGTCAAATTCTGTATATCTATTATATTGATTAGTATTTTTATCTTGGATTCATGTTAAATAATGACCATCTATGTATACAAATATAAGAATATATGTATTATAAATAATTTTTATATTAAAAAATACAAAACCGAATAATTCCGAATAGTCGCCCGAATACCGATTATTCTCTATTCAGTGACCCCTCCGATTGAATACCGAATATCGTCTTCTGCAACACTGGTGGACTATCAGGATACTTTCTCACCAGTGGCCAGACATTCAACATTACGCATTCTCCTATCGGTTGTTGTGACTCGTGACTAGCCTCATTACCAACTTGATGTGAAGAATGTGTTTCTATATGAAGATCTGCATGATGAGGTATATATGTAGCAACCACAGGGTTTACTACTGAAGGGAAGTCTCAGAAGGTGTGTAGGCTCCACAAGAAAATTTAAAGCTTGAAGCAGAGTCCGAAATCTTGGTACCATAAGATATCAAAGTTGATAAAGCACCAGGGGTTTGCGTGATTCACTAGGGATCATTCGCTTTTTGTTTAAAGGACTCAAAGAGGCACAGTTGTCATTCTGGTTTATATTGATTGTATTATTGCCACTGGTGATGATGAGCAGGGCATTCAAGCTACCAAAGAGTTACTATAACAACAGTAGTCTTTGTTACTTCCTTGGACTAGAGTCCGCCAGGAACCATAGTGATCTTATGATGACCTATAGGAAGTTTGTAACTGATCTTCTACTAGAGACAGGAATGACAGGGTGTAAGCCCGCTACTACTCCTATGGATCCGAGCATGAGATTATATGATGATGACACTGAGGAAATAGACAAGAGATATATGGATCTCATTCGGAAGCTCATCTATGCTACTATCACCGGACCAGACATATCCTTTGTTGTAAGCAAGGTGAGCCAGTTTATGGAGCAGTCCAAAAAGGTTCATATGGACGTTATTTATATGATTCTGAGATATTTGAAGACTTCGCCAGGTTCTGGTCTTCTATTCAGCAGAGGTACATCTCTTGAGCTGACAGCTTGTGCAAATGCAGATTATGTAGGATGCCCTAGAGACAAAAAGTCTATTTCTGGCTTTGCTATTTTTATTGGGAACTCACTCATGTCATGAAAAAGCAAAAAGCAGACAGGGGTTGCTAGATCTAGTGCAGAGTCTGAATACAGAGCCATGGCCAAGGGAGCACAGAAATGATGCGGGTTAGATCCCTCTTGATCGATCCTGCTGTGGAGGTACCACTTCCCATGCAGCTTTTATGTGACAATCAAAAAGCTATGTTTATTGCCAATAATCCTGCATTACATGAACGGAACAAGCATACAGAGGTGGAATACCACTATACCAGAGATATGATCTAGAAGGGTCTCATATCCACCTCCTATGTTTCTACTGGAGACCATACTGTTGATATATTCATCAAAGCCCTTGCTAGAGGTCTATTTCAGAGATGTTGTTCCAAGCTGAGCATGATAGACATATATGCTCCAGCTTGAGGGGAGTGTTGAGATATTTGTATCTCTTTATGTTTTTTTCTTGTTTCTATTTTTTCATGTACCTCTTATGTAATTAACCCATGGCTTTTCTTCTATATAAGAGATCACTTCGGTCTCTTCATTGATATGCCATTCTATTTTTCTCCCCAACAAATACCATATAGTTCATTTTCAATACCAGGTGAAAGGTGCTTGGTTGAACCTCTTCGGGGGGTTAAATTTTACGAAATTTTGATTTCGATACCATGGGGAAATCGAAACTCCCCTCTCTATCGTTTCTCATATTTCGACTGAGATGGCTGAAATATCGATGATATTTCGACATAGAGAGACATATCAGTCAAAATTGATAGTTTTCGGTACAAATTTTCTCAGATTTTAACCGATACAGATGATATTTCGTTGATATATATGTATATTAATGACATTATCCATGTGAGCTTGATTTCACTACTTATTTAAACGAGATATCCGTTTTTTAAATTTTAAACATTAGTAATTATGATATCTTAAGCATAATGTTAATTATTAATGATTTTATTTGTTATGTACTCATATATGTGTATCGTTGAGCGACGGCGATCAGTTTCATTCGAAAAGGAGGCGATGTCCCTGCAACCCCTGCAAGGAGGGAGCGCACCTACTCCCCCCTAGCCCTCCCCCCCAAGCTCGCTAACCGTGTTGGTCGAGTACGATGCGGCATAGGGTGCATACAACGTTTCTTCAACTGGATTTAGTAAATCGGATGGTTAGGATTCAAAGCATATCAATATATATATAAATGTGTTACGACTCAAAGCATATCAGTGTATACGGTTATGAACAAAAGATGTGTTGTAAGTGTGGTTAACTTGATTTATTTCTACTTCTAATATCTATCAGTCATCAATCAACCTTAACAACAATATATTCGATATGATTGATATGTGCGATATAAGGTCATAGATGATCAATACGTGTGATATAAGTGTATATTTGTAAGTTATTTATTGTTTTGGGAACTTGGATGTGTTGAGATATTTGCATCTCATTATAGTTTTCTTTTATTATTTATTGTTTCGTAGCTACTCTATAATTTACGGAGACCAATTGGAGTCTCTATTTCTGACGAAATTCGAATGGCATATAGGAGGGATATAGGGATGAATATACATGGCGATATTTTTTGAAAAAAAAAAATAAAAAAACGTCGAAATAGGGGCGGGGGCATCCATGTTGGCTGCCCCAAAGGGGCAGCCCCATTAACCTCCCTCTCTCTCTCTCTCTCTATATATATATATATATGTATGTATATATAAGGGGACTTTCAAATAGGACGCAGTCTTTCATGAGTTCAGGAAGGCCGCCCCTTTTTTGTATAAAACACGAATACTTTAGTAGAATACGTATACAAATTGTATTATAGATGCACGTTCCTGGAAAACACCGCAAGGGGCTTCTTCCTCCAAGGAAGCGCCGCCAAGGGGCCCCGCTGGGGTTCCTTCTCTAGGGCAGCACCACCAAGGGGGCCCTCAAAGGGTTCCAACAAGATTTCCGCCTCCAAGGATTTTGCCAAAGGTTCCAGATCCCCGCTAAGAGGCACCGCCTCGACGCCTGGAAGAGACCAGGGGCTCCGCCAGGGGTTCCAAGATCCACATTAGTGTGGAGAATATTATGTAGTCTTTACTCTATTTTTATTTTCCCGATAGCTTCTTATGTAATTTACCCATGTGTCCTCTGTATAAAATAGAGCCTAGGAATCTATGGAATAAACAGATTGCTCTTTTCCACCAACATGGTAATTGGTATCAGAGCTAAAACCCTAACCCTTCCACCGCCCTCCCTCCTTCGGCATCGCCCGCCACTTCTCTCCTCTCCTTCCGCCGTCGTCGAGCCCTAGAGGCCCCGCCGCCCCCTCTCTCGTTCTCCCTCCCACCGCCGCCCTCTCTCGTTCTCCCTCCCGCCATAAAACTGCCACCGCCAGGGCCTCCACTGTAGGGGACCTCCACCGTCGGTTCCCCTCCTCCGACGCCAACACCTTCTTCTTCTGTCAGGCCTCCCCTCTCCGTGGATTTGAGTGTGTAACATCTACATATGCACTCAAATCATGTCCAGTTTATGTAGACACTTCTTCGTTCGTCTACAGATCCTAGTTCTTCGTCTCCGGCATCATGTCAGATAACAAAGTTGATATGCCCCCCATAGGCGCGTTCAAAAGTCCCGCGTCAATAGTCAAGATGGATGGGACGAATTATGAGCTCTGGGCGATGCAGTTCATGAGGCTCATGAAGTCGAACGGTAAGAAACACATTCTTACAGATGAAGAACCGGCAGCGAAGATTGGGATCTATGCCTCCTGGGAGGCTGATGATTCATATGCTAAGGTCTGGCTCTCAGGCACGTTGACGATGGAAATTGTGAATGATGTTCTCCATTTACCCACCGCTAAGGCAATGTGGGATATCGTGGCAGCCACTTATTCGCAGGTGAGAAATGAGATGAAGATGTTACAGCTTCAGCACGACATATTCACTATGAAGCAGAATGGTAGGCCACTACATTCCTTGTATACATCCCTACGGGGGATGTTTGAGAAGCTCCACAGTACTATACCTCTCGCGGCTACCCCTAAGCAGCAAAAGACTTTTCGAAACACTACCATGGTGGGGGTGCTTCTTGCGACTCTTGATCATGAGTATGAGGCAGCCCGATCTCAGATACTTGCCGATGCTACCATTCCTCCTATAGAGGAAGTTTACCGGAGGCTTAGCCGCATCTCTGTTCCTTCCAACACTTCTACTCCACCACCTTTGAAGATGGTTGTGTCATGAGGGAGAGGTGGTCAGTCTTCATTCCGTGGACGTGGACCTCGTGGCTGAGGAGGTCATTTTCGCCAACCATACACTTGATGTCATTGCACAGGTCACTCCGAGGATACATGCTATTCTAAGCATGAGTTTCCAGCATCAGCGTGCGTACATGTTACATCTCTGTCAGCATCCATTCCAGATCACCGGTTTGAGGAGCTTGTGGCGCGATTGCGCGATATGCCTCAACCATCTACAGATTCTCCAGGAGGTTCATCAGATATTGCTGCTTCAACATCTGCCAGTACTTCTGCTGCTGCCATCACCTCAGGTAATGCTTCTGCTTTTACATCATGTCATGATCTCTCAGATTGGATTATGGACTCCGACGCAACACATCATCTCTGTCGTAACAGAGATAGATTTGAGTCATACAGAGACATTCCACCGGGATGCTCAGTACTCATAGCTGATGGGACTCATCCCCCCATCGTTGGACAGGAGGAGATTACCTTGTCACCGTCCATGCATTTACAGAATGTTCTGCATGCTCCTGATTTTCCATGAATCTACTGTCTATTAGTCAGATTACGAAGGATTTGCACTGTCGTGCTATATTTGACCCATCTTCTCTTATTTTTCAGGACATACTAACGGGCAGGTTGATTGGCTCTGAGCAGAATGATCTCTATCGTCTGGTCCGGAATTCATATGATAGCGTCTCTTCCTACTCAGCCGGATCAGTCTCTCCGTACACATGGCATCTACGCTTTGGTCACCTCCCGCTTCAAAAGATGCGTCATCTCTTGCCTCAGATTTCTCCAAGTTCATCGTTTCGATGTAAAACATGTCAGTTGGGAAAGCATCATCGAGCTAGCTTCCCTAGTCGTCAGTGTCGGAGCAGTAGCTCTCCTTTGAAATTATTTTATGTTGATATTTGGGGTCCGAGTCATGTTCCTGATCATCAGGGACACATGTTTTATCTTGTAGTGGTTGATGAATTCCCTCGTGTATCGTGGGTATTTCTTTTAAAGAATAAATCTGAAGCAGTGGATGTTATTAGAAATCTTATCATTGAAGTGCAGAATGTTTTTTTCTCTTCTGTCAAATATGTTCGTACGGACAATGCGTTGGAATTCTACACTCGGTCCCTCTCTCCCATTTCTTTTCGTCGAAAGGTATTATTCATCAAACCACCTGTGCTTACGCATCTCAACAGAATGGAGTGGCAGAGCGAAAACATCGTCATCTCCTTGATATTACTCGAACTTTGCTTATCCAAAGTTGTGTGCCTATCACCTTTTGGGGGGATGTTGTTCTTGCGGCCTGCTACCTTGTCAATCGTATGCCGTCCACTGTACTCGATGAGAAAATTCCTCTTTTTGTTATTTTTCCAGAGAAGGAATTATTTTCTCTTACCCCTCGTGTCTTTGGTGTTGTTGCTTTTGTTCACCACTTGTCTCTTGGACTTGCCAAACTCTCACCTAGAGCTGTCAAGTGTGTCTTTGTGGATTACTCTCGGACTCAGAAGGGTTACCGTTGTTATGAACCTATAAACAGGAAGTATTTTGTCAGTGCTGATGTTACATTTTTTGAGTCAGTTATGTACTTCTCCCCTGCACGTGACAGGTTGGCCTCTTCCACATCTAATGATGACGTCTATGTTCCTCCTCGTAGTCTGAGTTCACCTTTGCCCATTCCTGTCCCGGTCGTCACGTCAACGTCATCTCCATCACCACCACCACAACCACCTATCATACCATTAACCTAAATTCTATACACTTCGGTCAGGTCCTGCTCAGGTGGCACGCCAATCATCCACCACGCCTCAGGTATGTTCAGATGCTATTACTAACGATGGGTCGGATAGTGTGCCTGTGCGGGATTCTTCTTGGCAGGAGGAGTGTGCACCGTCGAGTATAGTGAATGATGATCTCGATGTCCCTATTGCTATTCGAAAGCAGAAACTGACTTGTGTGTCTTATCTCCTTGCTTCCCAGGTTTCTTTCACCGTCTCACAGGAGACTTCCAGATATTTGATGCGGCTTTGTCTTCCGTAGAGATACCACAGAATTATCAGGATGCTATGAAAATTGATTGCTGGCAGTTGGCTATGGAAGAAGAAATGGTTGCTTTACAATCCTGGGGTACATGGACCTTAGTTACCACTCTATACGACGCATCTATTGTTAGCTGCAAATGGGTATTCACAGTGAAGTACCACGCATATGGGAGCCTTGACTGGTACAAGGCACGGCTAGTGGCGAGAGGCTTCACTCAAACATAGGTGTGGACTATTTGGATACATTCTCTCCAGTGGCTCGGCACTCTACTCTTCGCATTCTTCTATCTGTTGTTGTGGTACGTTACTGGTGCATATTTCAACTTGATGTCAAGAATGCATTCTTGTATGGCGATCTGCAAGAAGAACTTTACATGCAGCAGCCACTAGGGTTTGCTGCTGAGGAGGAGAATCATATGGTGTGTAGATTTCACAAGGCGATATATGGCCTTAAACAGAGCCCAAAGGCGTGGTTCCAGAAGCTTTCCCACCTAATTGAACGACAGGGATTCAAAAGATCAAATGCAGATCACTCGTTGTTCATTCAGAAGATTTCTAGAGGTACGGTTGTCATCATGGTATATGTTGATGATATTCTGGTTACTAGAGATGATACTCAGGGGTAGAGATGGCAAAAGCATTTTTGGGCCGTCAGTTTGTCACGAAGGATCTTGGTACCCTACGATATTTTCTGGGGCTGGAGTTTGCTAGGAATGCACAAGGTCTGGTGATGACCCAAAGGAAATATATTACAGATTTGCTGGTTGAAACGAGCATGGTTGGATGTAGACCATCGAGTACTCCTATGTATCCAAGTATGAAATTATATGACAACGATACTGAAGAAGTTGACAGGAGAAGATATACAGAGATGGTGGGTAAGCTTCTTTACATCACTATAACTCGACACGATATTGCTTTTGCAGTAAGTCGAGTGAGTTAATTTATGGAGCAGCCAAGACAAATACATATGGATGCTATATATATGATACTAAGGTATCTAAAGTCTTCTCCAGGCTCAGGATTGCTGTTTAGAAAGAACACAGATTTATCTATTTCAGCTTGTGCAGATGCAGAATATGCAGGATGTCCTAAGGATCGTAAGTCTACTTCAGGCTTTACAGTTTTTGTGGGTAGCTCTCTGATTTCTTGGAAAAGTAAGAAACAAACTATTGTGGCTAGATCTAGTGTTGAGTCTGAATATAGGGCCATGGCACAAGCAAGCACATAAATGATGTGGGTTCGAGCTGTATTAGAAGACTTGCATATAGATGTACCTCTACCCATGCAGTTATAGTGTGACAATCAAGCTGCTTTGTTCATTGCCAATAATCTAGCATTTCATGAAACAACAGAACATATTGAGGTAGACTACCACTACACTAGAGATATGATCCAGAAGGGCTTGATTTCTACTTCACATGTTAGTTCAGAGGAGCATATTGCCGACATCTTCACCAAGTCATTGGTCAAAGGACCTTTCCAGAGATGTTCTTCCAAGTTGAGCCTCTTATGTAATTTACCCATGGACCCTCTCTATAAAAGAGAGCCTAGGGTTCTATGGAATAAATAGATTGCTCTTTTCCACCAACAGTTAGAGCTTTGCCAGGAGGTCCAGCTGCTTCACTTGCAGCTTCAAAGGACCTGCGGCTTCAAAGGACCGATCGCCAGGGGTTCCAGGTCCACGCTAGGCTTCGCCAGGAAGCACCTTCGACTGCTAGGGCTCCGCCTGGCGGTCTAGCATCTCCACCAGTGGCTTCCACAATCGCCAAAGGATTCTTTTTCGAGTTTCTTTAAGGTCTAATATTTCTTCTCTACAAGCACCAAGGTTCCATATCTATCAACCATAGTATTAGACTCAAGCACACATTCTCGGTTAATGAGGAAGGTTATATGATACAACCAATCCTACTTATGCTAGTATAGACTCATTGTTGTCATTACTTTCCCAGTCTTTATCTTGTTCAGTGTAGTATCTAGCCTCATGGCTGAAAACAAGGTTGATTTGTTTTCTTCCACCGGCACTTTCAAAGGATCGGCACCCATTGTCAAGATGGATGGGACCAATTATGATTTATTGTCCATGCAGTTTCTCACCCTTATGCAGAGCATAAACAAGGAGCACATTTTAACTATTCCAGAACCTAAGGACAAGACTGGGACAAATGCATCCTGGAAGCAGGATGATGCTTATACACGAGTTTGGCTCACTGGAACACTCAATGCATCGATTGCTAACAACATTATCAATCAACCCACTGCCAAGTCAATGTGGGACCATCTAGCCGCCACATATGGACATGCCAAGAATGAAAGAAAAATTCTCCAACTCCAGTTTAATATTTTTTCTACCAAGTAGAATGATCAACCACTTCATGCTCATTTTTCAAATCTCAGAGGCATGTTTGAGCGACTACATAGTTATATGTCACTTACTGTGAGCATAAAACAAAAACAGGCCTACAGAGACGCCACTATGACAGGAGTGCTCCTCTCATCTCTCAACCCTGAGTATGATGCCGCACATACTCAAATTCTGACAGGAGAAACTATTCCATTCATGGAGGTAGCCTATAAAAGGCTAAGACGAATTATCACCTCTTCCCCTACGATACCACAAACCTCCTCTGCAATGGGGACTTCTCGTGGTAGAGGTGGTACCTTACAGTCTCGTGGTCATGGACCAAGAGGGCGAGACGGAGGACGTCAACGAGGCACATGCACATACTTCCAAAAGCCAGGACATTCATAGGATAGATGTTACAAGAAACTTGGTTATCCAACATCTGCACGAGCAACCGAGCAGACAAAAGCTACTCATTCATCTTCTACTCAGGATCCGAGATTTGATAACATTGTCTCCTGATTAAGGGAGATAATGACTATCCCCCCTACAACAACCACAGATACATCAGCCACAACTAGAGCTTCCCCTAGCTCATCAGGTATAGCCTATGCTCTTTCAAATTATAACAGCTCCAGCCTAAGCGACTGGATCATGGATTTCGGTGCATCTCATCATATGTGCGGAGATAGAGCACAGTTTAGCTCATACAGATCTTTACCTTCTAGGAGGTCGGTTGTGATTGCTAATGGAGATCACCTTCCCATCATCGGCCAAGGAGATATCATTATCACACCCTTGATACGACTACAGAATGTTATGCATGCTCCAGATTTCCAGACGAACTTATTGTCCATAAGTCAGATCACAAAGGATTTACAATGTCGTGCCATATTTGACCCTTCGTCTCTTGTTTTTCAGGATATACTGACAGGCAGGGTGATTGGATGTGGCCGTGAGCAGAGAGGACTTTACAGACTGGTCCAATCTCCATGCACTAGTGTGGTTACTATTCCTACTGGAGTTGTCTCCCTGTTCATATGGCATCTTCGATTTGGACACTTTCCTCTGCAAAAGCTATGTCATGTTCTACCGCACCTCGTACTATCTTAGATTGTGAGGCATGTCAGCTTGGGAAACATCATCGATCTTCAGTTTCGCGTCGTCAGCATCGTTATAGCACCTATCTATTTGAGTTATTGCATTTTGATATCTGGGGACCTAGTCGTGTTCCTGATCATCAAGGACATAGGTTCTATCTAGTTGTTGTTGATGATTTTTCTAGATTATCTTGGGTATTTTTGTTAAAGAATAAATCCGAAGCAAGTTCTATGATCAAATCTTTTCTTATTAAAATCAAAAATAATTTTTCTAATCATGTAAAGTTCATTCGATCTGACAATGCGTTGGAATTCTTTACTCTGCATTTATCTAAGTTTCTCAGGTTTGTCGGTATCATTCATCAAACATCTTGTGTATACACCTCGCAGCAAAATGGTGTTGTTGAACGCAAACATCGTCACCTTCTTGATATCACCAGGACCCTTTTTCAAAGCAGGTCTCCTCATTCGTTCTAGGGGAGGATGTGGTCCTTATTGCTTATTATGTGATAAATTGCATGCCCTCAACAATTCTTGGTGAAAAGATTCCCTTCTCGATTGTGTTTTCTGAGAAGGATCTTTTCCCACTTACCCCCAAAGTATTTGGTCATGTGGCCTTTGTCTACAATTTTAATCCTGGTCGTAACAAGCTCTCTCCAAGAGCCATCAAATGTGTTTTTGTTAGTTACTACCGTACCCAAAAGGGGTATATATGCTTTGATAAGGAGAAAATACTATGTGAGTGATGATGTCACATTCTTTAAGTCTATCATGTATTTTTCTCCTACGGGCGATCGATTGTCTCACTCTGAGTCTGACGAAGAGGTTTTTGTTCCATTGCCACCAGTTGCTTAAGCTGACCCTCAATCAACCCCTCCGCCACCTCTACCTTTACCACCTCCATCATCATCTACGCAGATTCAGTTTTGGCCACGTGTTTACACTCGCAGATCTCCTACTATTCATGCTGCTCATGTGTCTTCCCCGTCATCCAGCACGCCTCAGGTATGTATGAAAATGGTGTTTCTACTAATGGCACTGATGTACCACAGGACTCTATTCAGGGAGAGTAGACATCATCTTTGGAGAACAAGGAGGATGATGATCCTAATATCCCTATTGCTCTACAGAAGCCACGTCGCATGTGTGCTACCTATCCTTTAGCTACTCATGTTTCCTTAGATTATCTCTCAAAGAAATACAAGAGGTTTTTTGTAGGACTCTCGACCGTTACTATCCCATGAACATACCAAGAGGCTATACATTACAGTAGATGGCGACTAGCCATGGAAGAAAAGATGGCAGCTCTTCAGTCTCGTAGTATCTGGACCATTGTTTCTGCTCCTCCAGGTGCATCAGTGGTAGGTTGCAAATGGATTTTTACAATCAAACAACAGCATGATGGTAACGTGGATCGCTACAAGGCACAGCTTGTAGCATAGGTTTCACCCAGACATATGGTGTAGACCAAGGTTTTAAAAAACGTGAGGCGTATCGAGGCGTTTTCCCAGTATTGCCTCGAGGCGTAAGCCTCGAGGCGTATTGAGGCGTAAGCCTCACTCGTGGAAGAAATTTTTTCATAAAACATCATAATTAACCATAATTACAATTTCCAAGTTCTAAAAATTTAATAGTTATGAGTAAATACATAACTCCGTGACATTTCAAGACAAACATCATGGTTTAAACATCGAAGTTGTTATATAACACTCTTTTTTGGACTCTAAATCAGTAAGGAGTCAAGTAAATATGAATATGCAGGCACAATAATAGGTAACTCTCTGCAAAATTTAAAGTTTTGAATAAAATTTACTAGAGGGGCTAGATGTAACACAAGATGCATATTAAGAGTAGAGGCATTAGATTAATATCTCAAGATCCAAATTTTTGTTCATGTTGATATATAAAGAACATGCATAACAAAGTAAAAATAAGCTCAATACTTTAATAAACTAAAAAAAATGCATTTTAGTGAATTGTGAGCTTAAGGACTTGAACATACTTGTCTATGAAAGACGAATAGCCCACAATCAAAAAGAAAAGAAAAAAATATTGCAGAAAAAATTCAAAAATTCAGCACACAAATGAGGCTACACCTCGAGGCAACGCCTCGAGGCTTACGCCTCGAGGCTCGCCTCATAAGCCTCGAGGCTTAAGCCTCACTGAGGCTGCATGAGGCTATAGCCTCGAGGCGTTTTTCCTAGAAAAACGCCTCGAGGCGTACGCCTCAGCGCCTCGAGGCGCGTTTTTAAAAACAATGGTGTAGACTACCATGATACCTTCTCGCCGGTAGCTCGACATTCTACTCTACGCGTTCTTCTATCTGCTGCAGTATCTAAGGACTGGTCGCTTTATCAGCTTGATGTGAAGAATGCTTTCTATATGGAGACCTTCATGAGGAGGTCTACATGTCGCAACCATCAGGTTTTGCTGATGAGGGGGAGTCTCAGAAGGTGTGCAAGCTCCATAAGGCAGTTTATGGTCTACAACAGAGTCCGAGGGCCTGGTTTCAGAAGCTATCAAAATTGATAGAGCATCATGTCTTTACGAGGTCTACTGCCGACCATTCACTTTTTGTCCAGAAGACACATGCAGGTATTGTTGTCGTTCTAGTATATATTGATGATATAATAGTCACTGGTAATGATAAGCAAGGCATCCAGTCTGTTAAAGAATTCTAAGGTCAACAATTTGTGACTAAGGATCTTGGCAGCCTGCGTTACTTCCTCGGATAAGAATTCGTCATGAACCAGCAAGGACTAGTGATGACCCAGAGGAAGTTTGTGACAGATTTACTATTAGAGACATGTATGACTGAGTGCAAGCCTGCTACCACTTCTATGGATCCAAAAATGAGAGTATATGACATCAGTGAGAGGTAGACAAATGAAGGTATAAGGAGCTGGTTGGAAAGCTTATGTATGTTACGATCACCAAGCCAGGCATATCCTTTGTTGTAACTCTGTAAGCAAAGTGAGTCAATTCATGGAGCAACCCAAGTAGGTACACATAGATGTTGTTCACATGATTCTTAGATATCTAAAGGTTTCACTAGGTACCGGCCTCATATTCAGCAGGGGTACCACCCTTGAGGTGACCGCATGTGCTGATGCAGATTATGTTGGATGTCCTATAGATAGGAAGTCCACATCATGCTTCGAAGTGTTTGTTGGGAGTTCTATTGTATCTTGGAAGAGTAAGAAGCAAACTGTGGTTGCAAGATCCAGCACAGAGTCTGAACATAGAGCTATGGCTCAAGGATGCACAAAAGTCTGTTCTGACAGATCTTACCATAGAATTACCTCTTCCCAGTTCCCATGCAGCTTTTATGTGATAATCAAACATCTTTATTTATATCTAATAATCATGCATTTCATGAGCGCACAAAGCATATAGAGGTGGACTACCACTACACCAGAGATATGATCCAAAGGGATTCATTGCCACTTCTCATGTCTTGATTGGAGATCAGACTGTAGATATTTTCACCAAAGCACTCACTCGAGGTCCATTCCAGAAATGTTGTTCCAAGCTGAACATGATTGATATATATGCTTCAGCTTGAGGGGGAGTGTTGAGATATTTGTATCTCATTATAGTTTTCTTTTATTATTTATTGTCTTTGTAGCTACTACGTAATTTACCCAGGGCCTTTTCTCCTATATAAGAGAGCCATAGTGTCCCTATGAATATCATCTCAGTTTATTTTCACCACAGGATGAACTCAATTTCCAATATCTATCAATCGGCAATCAACATTAAAATTGATATGATCGATACGTGCAATCTAATGGCTATAGATAAGCGATACACGTGATATAAGTGTTTATTTGCAGGTTATTTATTGTTTAAATAATTTGGATGATCTTAATTTGCGAAAAAATATTAAAAACGACTTTTTGAGCCATTTCCAAGATTTCCATCGAAATCGTCGAAATTCTTATTTTTGAGGTGGCCGAAACGAAATCGAGGTTTCGAATCTAGGGGGTAATGTGTGTGTGGTGATGAGAATATAGAAGAGAGAAAGTCTTTTTGATATGCGAACTACTTCATAAAAAAATCTCAACGGTTTGGCCCGTAGAGGTTAACAACAGGGACACATGTGTTAGTAGATAATTTTTGCAAGGTTAATCGTGTAATTACGAAAAAGGTATGAACAAATGTGTTATCGGCAAAGTTCAAACGAGCCCGTTTGAAAATTCTTTACATTATGTCTTCTAAAAGTGAATTCCCATTATAGTTCTTTATCATGTGACATAATAAGGCATTAAGCATACTTGCATTTCTTAATATTTTCCATTTTATTTCGGAAAAAAAGATTATACTGCATTATACTTCGGAACACATAGTAGGCACCTTCTATAGATATGAAAACAAAAAATAATGATAAAAAAATGCAACACAAAAAACGTCAGTAAATGAGTAAAGTTGACATGACATTTTTAATGCATAATCTCCATATAGATAACAAAAGTTGCACTAGAGAAACAAAATTGCGCTAGAAATACCATAAACTACTAACTTGAAGAAGAGCCAACGCGTTACAAACTCGATTGGAGGAAACTGATGTGACCTTCGGAGGTGACAATTCTTTATATATGGACACAATCTCCTGCAACGTAGATGAGTATTACCTTAAATAACAAGACCGGCTATCGCCAATAGTAAAAAGAGCTGTCTTACATAAATCTACACAAGCCAAAAATATTAACCCATTAACCATATTAATGATACTGTATATGCAGCCATTTTTTTGCTGATTTTTAAAGTCAACATAAAACATGTCTCGTTCGGTAACCGGTACAAAATCCAAAAAAGTAACTCCTGCTATTAAGAAGCCAAAAAAAGGAAACAGCTGATATATGATGGAGGCACCCACTAAACTGGCCCTATTGTAGCCTTGTGTCATGATTAATTCGCTGAGAATTCTGCGTGGCAGCATGAATCTCGTTAACATGGTGATCTGTGCCTGCTACAGATCTCCAGTTCAGGATGACAGACCTAGGGGGTAAGCTGTGCTCAGTTTTTGGAGAAGGCTGATTAAGATAACTCCCAGGATACCATTGTAGCTAAGGTGGCTGTAACTACTTGAGCCGGATATGAAGAAACCCTCACATCCGATTTTTAAGAGGGGAATCACATCTCTATGTGCCGATCCTCAACCACGTGGGCTGATGAGCAATCTCCTGCTACCTCCGTCTCATCAGGGCCCTATGCATGCTTCTTTCTATCTGAAGACTCATGATCTGTATGATCTCTGTGAGAATCTCCATTCCCTTTATCAATTCTTTAGCACTACCTAGTTCACTGTATTTTCTATCAATTCCATAACCTTATCCTGCTTTTGGCATGACAATTGGGTAGAAGGGTTCTTTGGTAAAGGTCCTCAAGATTCCTGGACGGGGTGCTCCTCTGAGATCATGACTATCCATGTAACATCTGTTTCTGGGTAGGGGTCAGTTTGAAAAAAATGATGAAACTCTGGACATAGAAAGCTAAATATAAAAAAAGAGGAATACAGGGGTACCATACAAATTATACAAAAAAAATGGCTTTGGAAACTTCCTGTAACTTTCCTTTGGTAGCAACACAATATATAGTTGTGACCGACTACCTGCAAGCCGACCTATTCACCCATCTTGAATTCTTTGCATCGTGACTGTCTGCACTTAATCCACGAGCTTTCTTGTCGAGTTTGGCGGAGGATCTATGCCGATTGGGGACTGGTTGGGACTATCATCTAGGTAATTTCTTCTAAACATGTTCTTGACAATTATCCATTAGCAGAACATTAGAATTGATCCCGTTCTCCCGTCTGATTTTAATTTCAAGCAACCAAGTCGTAGTGCTCAGGACGAAGGTCAAGCACCGTTAGTTTTTTTTTATATTATGAAGCAAATTAGATTCGGCATCTTTCATGAAATCAATCATTAAGATAATATTATCACATCCACTAAACCATGCTCCATGTTGTCTCATTAGAATTTGGGAATTAATATAGTTTGCTTCTCAATTCATCTATAGAACAGTTAGATCATATACGTTGAATAACTTCCTATTCCCAGTTTGGTGTTTTACTGTAAGTAGTTCATGTTAATTTACTTTGATGGTCTAACACCAACCCTGTTAAATCATCTAACCAAACCAGATAGTTTTTTTTAAGTATGGATGAGAATAGGATGCATAGATATAAGCATCAATTTTCAAATCAAACTAATCTTAGTTTCTAAAACCAAGTATTGCAGAGAACCAATCCTATATTCCTTTATTGTGACCGATGTTGCATGTTATTAGGAAAAGGGAGTGATATTTCCATTGGATGGTTATCATCAAGAGATGCCTTAGGATTTCACAAATCCATCTTTAATATAATGGAGACATTTCCGATCTTTGGAGTAATATATATAGGAGAATGTAATTAATTAGTAATTGCATGATTGTTATTTAACCGTAGAAACTCTGGATGGTTGGAAGATGGTTAAAAGGATAAATAGTAGTTTGATAGAATATGGTATTAAGATTAGTCTTCTATGGTTTAGGTGAAGACTAATTTGGTGGACGGGGAAATCTAGATAATATTTGTGCCAACAGAGGTATGTATATTAGATTATGCCATATGCCATTGTTATTTATACTCCAAATAGGATTTTAGTAGCCACTACAATGTTGTTTGTTTTATTGACTATATTTCGTATTAGCTCGTTACATCTTAACTTGTTCGGTGAAATTCATAATTTCTTATTGTTGATTCCCTAGGTTAAATCATACCTATCCGCAAGTTTCATTCAAGTTTCACATATTATTGTCTCATAATTATTGTTCTTCATTTACTGTATGATATAAACCACTACTTAGAATTTGTTATATATAATTATTCAAAATTCGGATGACTACGGATTAATTTGTTGGTTTATCATTTTGAGTATTTTGTTTAAAAAAATTGTTTTTGGCACCATCATTGTGCGGGAGTAGACATTGCTCATGGTTAGTCCATCGGAGACTTTGACCTGGCCGGGTGCCGCGCGGACGGTTAATTCCGCCAATTGACCGTTGCAGACGGGTAATTCTGCACTACTCCCAAACAATATCCGCTACGGCGGTTGACTCAGAACTGATGTCCATTGCATTGGGGTTTGGATAGGAGACCTTGTATTGGAGTATTTTATCTTTTAACTTTTTGATTTATGGGAACGAGGTGGCTCCTATCTAAGCTCGGGATGTCCGGTGTCGGCAGATGGTATTGATTTTCTATAGATACTAATATTCATTTCTATTGCTATTCATGATCTCAAAATATGTGATCATTCAAGGAAACTTTACTGTATCGTCATTGTTATTTTTCTATAATATGCATAACATGAAATTATTGATATGATTCATTGTTTTATTGATATATATTCATTATTGCATAAGATTTGCCCAATTTATTAGCAACTCATTTATTTTAGGTGTATGGATAATTATGACGTGTTATAATTTAATAATGCATACTTAGTCATTTTTGTATGACTAATATTGACTAAAACATTGCAGCTTAGCAGAAGCGAAGTGAAGAAGGTCAGCAGAATTGAAGAATCGAGCTATCTTAGTTTTTGTAACCAGTATATGGAGTGTATTGATAAAATCTTAATTATTTTGTTCTGATGTTCAGACATGTTAAATCTTTTGGTTAATTTTCCTTTAAACTCTTCCATTAGTTTTTAGCACTCTGAGAACTATTCATGAATTACTGAAATTGGTCTCGTTCCTGGACGCGAAAAAAAAATATTATCAGTACTTTTGGGGTGCTTCCGTAATATTTCCATGAATTCGAGATCCGGGACGTGACAACGTGGTATCAGAGCTAAATGGAAGATTAGAGGAATTTTATCCAATTGTAGGATGACTTATAATAATTAATGATTGGCATTAATTGTAGATGTTGACCATCTCGAATCGAAGGAGGAGTTATCGCTCGCTTGATTTGGTAGCACAGAATGCCAAGTTGATGAAGACTGTTGAGGAGCTCTCTCAGTTAATTCGCGATCAAGCTGAACACCACCAGAATAAAGATAAAGACCACATACGTCATGGAAGGCGTCTGGATAAAGAGAGAAGACTCCGTCAAGAGCGAAAAGATGAAGTCACCTTTGAGAGATTCCTAAAGGTGAATCCACCTAGCTTTGATGGTGCAATAGATGCTGAAGTAGCAGATCGATGGCTAGAGGAAATAGAGAAGTTGTTTGATGCAATCAAATGTCCAGATCATAGCATGGTCTCTTTCGCTACTCATCAGTTGAAAGGCCCTGCTAAGGACTGGTGGACTAGTTACCAGTTACGGAAGTTTGAAAAAGGAGAAATCATTCCATGGGATGAGTTTGTTAAACTCTTCCGAGAGCAGTATATTCCGATGCACTTGCAACTGATTAAGGAGCAAGAATTTATTAATCTAAAGCAATGGGACATGACTGTTGCTGAATATAATAATAAGTTCCATCGCCTACTAAAGTATGCTCCACACTTATATCCAAATGAATATCGGATGACTCAGAAGTTCATCGAGGGACTTCACCCTGCTTTGAGGTCGAAGGTCCTGTCTAGCATGCCAAAAACTATGGAGGATGCTCTAGCAAGCGCAACAACCATGGAGCGAGATTTCCTACGAAGGAAAGATGAGAAACCGCACAATGATAAGAAGGATCGATTTGGAAAAGTCCAAATCATTCAAGAATTCTCAGAGGCATAAGCAATCCTTTAAGCCAGGACAAAACAATATGTTTCCTGAATGCTCTTTCTGTCACCGTTTCCATCCTGGAGAATGCTATCTCAAGAATGGTCGGTGTTTGAACTGTGGAGAGAAAGGGCACTTTGCTCGTGACTGTCCGAAGCCTAAGAAGCAGTCCGCATCTCAAGGACAAGAGCAAAAGCCAAAGGTCCCTGCACGAGTCTATGCTCTCACCACTGGAGATGATGCTACTAAGGAGGACAAGGTCATTGAAGATACCCTTCTTTTTGCTAATTTGCATGCAAAGATTCTTTTCGATACTGGTGCTACACATAGCTTTATTTCTAAGGCTCTAGTAAAAAGCCTGGATGTCCAATCAAAACTTTTAAATATTGATCTAATAGTTACTACACCTACGGGTGGAAAAGTAAAGGCATTGGAGTATATACAAGATGGTCCATTAATATTTGATGGTCATAAGTTGCCTAGTGATCTTATTGTCATGAAGATGATAGATTTCGATATTATCCTTGGGATGGATTGGCTATCTCGATATCATTGTATTATTGATTGCTGTAAGAAAAGGGTGATCGTTGCAAGCCATCAGTTCCCAGGACTCATTATTAAAGGACATGTAATCGATTCTGAACGGTGCATTATTTCTGCCATTAAGGCACATCGCATGATCTTGAAAGGACGAGAAGCCTATCTTGCCAGTATTATAAGAGTTGAGTCATCAACCGTATCGTTATCAGATCTTAATGTTGTTCGGGAGTTTCCTGATGTCTTTCCAGAAGAATTGCCTGGACCTCCACCTCGGCGAGAGATTGATTTCACTATTGAGTTGGTCCCTAGAACTGTACCAATCTCCAAGGCACCATATCGCATGGCTCCTGCCGAACTAGTGGAATTAAAGAGGCAACTTGAAGAGTTGCTTAACTTGGGATTTATCAGGCCTAGTGTGTCACCATGGGGTGCACCTGTTTTATTTGTCAGAAAGAAGGATGGATCTCTTCATTTATGCATTGATTATCGAATGTTGAATCAGGTGACTATGAAGAACAAATATCCGTTACCACGGATAGATGATTTATTTGACCAACTCCAATCAGCAAAGATCTTCTCAAAGATTGATTTGCGATCTGGTTATCATCAACTAAGGATTCGAGAGGAGGATATTTCGAAGACTGCTTTTCGAACACGCTATGGGCATTACGAGTTTTGTGTGATGCCATTCGGATTGACTAATGCTCCTACCGCTTTTATGGATCTCATGAATCGGGTCTTTCGACCATTCTTAGATCACTTTGTCATTATTTTTGTTGATGATATTCTTGTTTATTCTCATAGTATTGAGAAACATGAGGAGCACTTGAGGATTGTATTGGAGACTCTGAGGCATAATCAACTTTATGCTAAATTCTCCAAGTGTGAATTCTGGTTGGAAAAGGTTATGTTCCTTGGGCACATTATATCTAAGGATGGGATTGTTGTTGATCCAGCCAAAGTTGAGGCCGTCTCAGAATGGAAGCAACCAAAGAGTGTGACAGAAATTAGAAGCTTTCTTGGATTGGCCGGGTATTATCGAAGATTCATTCGTGATTTCTCGAAGATTTCACTACCTCTGACCGAATTGACTAGGAAAGGGATAAATTTTGAATGGTCTTCTGCGTGTGAGCATAGCTTTCAAGAATTGAAGAGGAGGTTGACTACTGCCCCTATCTTAACATTACCCTCAGGCAGTGGAGGTTTCATCATTTATACAGATGCATGTTTGAATAGTTTGGGATGTGTCCTAATGCAGAATGAGAAAGTTATAGCTTATACTTCAAGGCAGCTAAAGATTTATGAAAGGAATTATCCTACACATGATCTAGAACTTGCTGCTGTAGTATTTGCATTAAAGATCTGGCGTCACTATCTTTATGGTGAGAAATTTGAGGTCTTCTCAGATCATAAAAGCCTCAAATACATCTTTTCTCAAAAAGATTTGAATATGCGTCAAAGGAGATGGATGGAATTCCTTAAAGATTATGACTTTTCAATTGCTTACCACCCAGGTAAAGCAAATGTTGTAGCAGATGCCCTGAGCCGAAAAGGTTATGCCATGTTTGCTAGTTTAATGATTAAAAAGTGGAAGTTGGTAGACGACTTTGTCTCCTGGAATTCTTTCAAGAAAGGAGATAAGATTATAGTGTCTAGCATACAGATACATTCTGAGATAGTAGAGAATGTATTGAGGGCTCAGAAAGAAGATCCTGAGTATCATGTTCTACTTGAGAAATGTCAGGGGAAAGATGCAGAATTCTTCATTGCTGCAGATGGTGGCATTAGATTCAGAAATCGCTTATGGGTTCCTTCTCGGGCAGAGTTGAAGCAAGAGATTCTGGATGAAGCTCATCGTTCAAAATTCACCGTGCATCCAGGAAGTACAAAGATGTATAAAGATCTCCAGCGGAATTTTTGGTGGAAAAATATGAAGAAGGAAATCGCAGAATTCATTTCTCGTTGTTTGGTGTGTCAACAAATTAAAGCCGAACATCAAAGACCAGCTGGACTTTTAGAGCAATTAGAGGTTCCGGAATGGAAATGGGAACACATCACCATGGATTTTGTGATGGGTCTTCCAAAGACCGACGTAACTAATTATGATGTTGTATGGGTGATCGTGGACAGATTGACAAAATCAGCCCATTTCTTACCAATGAAGAAGAAGGAATCAGTTGCAAGCTTAGCGAATTTGTACATGAATAATATTGTGAAACTTCATGGTATACCTGTCTCCATTGTTTCTGATAGAGATCCAAGATTCACAGGAAGATTTTGGGAAAAACTTCAGCTGGCTTTTGGTACAAAGCTAAAATTTAGTACTGCTTTCCATCCTCAGACAGACGGACAATCGGAAAGAACTATTCAAGTTCTTGAGGACATGCTTAGGGCGTGTTCAATGGATTATACTCGAAATTGGGATGAGAATCTTCCACTTGTTGAGTTTGCCTATAACAATAGTTATCAGGCTAGTATTGGAATGGCTTCGTATGAAGCTTTATACGGGAGGCCTTGTAGATCTCCTCTTTGTTGGAGTGAGGTAGGCGAAAGGAGATTACTTGGACCAGAACTTGTGCAGAAGTGTACAGATAAGATTATCATGATTAAGAAGAGATTATTGACTGCTCAGAGTAGGCAAAAGAGTTATGCAGATAACCGACGTAGAGAAATAGAATTTGCTGTCGGCGATCATGTTTTTTTAAAGATCTCTCCGACTCGGGGTGTGTTGAGATTTGGACGAAAAGGAAAACTCGGTCCAAGATATATTGGTCCTTTTGAGGTACTTAATAAGATGTGCGAAGTAGCTTATCGTATTACATTACCACCTCAATACTCACACATTCATAACGTCTTCCATGTATCCATGTTACGGAAATACATGCATGATCCATCTCATCAGTTTCACTATGAACCTGTTGAGGTTCAGAAAAATTTATCATATGAAAAGCGTCCTTCACACATTGTTGACCGCCAAGAACATCAGCTCAGAAGGAAGACTATCAAAATGGTAAAAGTTGCTTGGCATAATCACTCGGATAGGGAAGCCACATGGGAACTTGAAGATGAAGTTCGAGAAAAATATCTGGAACTTCTAGGTATGTTCATTAAATTTCGAGGACGAAAATTTTTTTAGAAGGGTAGAGTTGTAACATCTGTTTCTGGGTAGGGGTCGGTTTGAAAAAAATGATGAAACTCTGGACATAGAAAGCTAAATATAAAAAAAGAGGAATACAGGGGTACCATACAAATTATACAAAAAAATGGCTCTGGAAACTTCCTGTAACTTTCCTTTGGTAGCAACACAATATATAGTTGTGACCGACTACCTGCAAGCCGACCTATTCACCCATCTTGAATTCTTTGCATCGTGACTGTCTGCACTTAATCCACGAGCTTTCTTGTCGAGTTTGGCGGAGGATCTATGCCGATTGGGGACTGGTTGGGACTATCATCTGGGTAATTTCTTCTAAACATGTTCTTGACAACTATCCATTAGCAGAACATTAGAATTGATCCCGTTCTCCCGTCTGATTTTAATTTCAAGCAACCAAGTTGTAGTGCTCAGGACGAAGGTCAAGCACTATTAGTTTTTTTATATTATGAAGCAAATTAGATTCGGCATCTTTCATGAAATCAATCATTAAGATAATATTATCACATCCACTAAACCATGCTCCATGTTGTCTCATTAGAATTTGGGAATTAATATAGTTTGCTTCTCAATTCATCTATAGAACAGTTAGATCATATACGTTGAATAACTTCCTATTCCCAGTTTGGTGTTTTACTGTAAGTAGTTCATGTTAATTTACTTTGATGGTCTAACACCAGCCCTGTTGAATCATCTAACCAAACCAGTTAGTTTTTTTTAAGTATAGATGAGAATAGGATGCATAGATATAAGCATCAATTTTCAAATCAAACTAATCTTAGTTTCTAAAACCATGTATTGCAGAGAACCAATCCTATATTCCTTTATTGTGATCGATGTTGCATGTTATTAGGAAAAAGGAGTGATATTTCCATTGGATGGTTATCATCAAGAGATGCCTTAGGATTTCACAAATCCATCTTTAATATAATGGAGACATTTCCGATCTTTGGAGTAATATATATAAGAGAATGTAATTAATTAGTAATTGCATGATTGTTATTTAACCGTAGAAACTCTGGATGGTTGGAAGATGGTTAAAAGGATAAATAGTAGTTTGATAGAATATGGTATTAAGATTAGTCTTTTATGGTTTAGGTGAAGACTAATTTGGTGGACGGGGAAATCTAGATAATATCTGTGCCAACAAAGGTATGTATATTAGATTATGCCATATGCCATTGTTATTTATACTCCAAAAAGGATTTTAGTAGCCATTCAATGTTGTTTGTTTTATTGACTATATTTCGTATTAGCTCGTTACATCTTAACTTGTTCGGTGAAATTCATAATTTCTTATTGTTGATTCCCTAGGTTAAATCATACCTATCCGCAAGTTTCATTCAAGTTTCACATATTATTGTCTCATAATTATTGTTCTTCATTTACTGTATGATATAAACCACTACTTAGAATTTGTTATATACAATTATTCAAAATTCGGATGACTACGGATTAATTTGTTGGTTTATCATTTTGAGTATTTTGTTTAAAATTGTTTTTGGCACCATCATTGTGCGGGAGTAGACATTGCTCATGGTTAGTCCATCGGAGACTTTGACCTGGCCGGGTGCCGCGCGGACGGTTAATTCCGCCAATTGACCGTTGCAGACGGGTAATTTTGCACTACTCCCAAACAATATCCGCTACGGCGGTTGACTCAGTACTGATGTCCATTGCATTGGGGTTTGGATAGGAGACCTTGTATTGGAATATTTTATCTTTTAACTTTTTGATTTATGGGAACGAGGTGGCTCCTATCTAAGCTCGGGATGTCCGGTGTCGGCAGATGGTATTGATTTTCTATAGATACTAATATTCATTTCTATTGCTATTCATGATCTCAAAATATGTGATCATTCAAGGAAACTTTACTGTATCGTCATTGTTATTTTTCTATAATATGCATAACATGAAATTATTGATATGATGCATTGTTTTATTGATATATATTCATTATTGCATAAGACTTGCCCAATTTATTAGCAACTCATTTATTTTAGGTGTATGGATAATTATGACATGTGTTATAATTTAATAATGCATACTTAGTCATTTTTGTATGACTAATATTGACTAAAACATTGCAGCTTAGCAGAAGCGAAGTGAAGAAGGTCAGCAGAATTGAAGAATCGAGCTATCTTAGTTTTTGTAACCAGTATATGGAGTGTATTGATAAAATCTTAATTATTTTGTTCTGAACAGTTCAGACATGTTAAATCTTTTGGTTAATTTTCCTTTAAACTCTTCCATTAGTTTTTAGTACTCTGAGAACTATTCATGAATTACTGAAGTTGGTCTCGTTCCTGGACTCGAAAAAAAAATATTATCAGTACTTTTGGGGTGCTTCCGTAATATTTCCATGAATTCGAGATCCGGGACGTGACAATCCACTTGCCGGAATTACTTGCAGCTCACTTTATCCTGAGTTAGTGAGCTGAACTCTTCCCGTGATCGCACATCCTGTGCCTCTGGAAATCTGGAACTACAGCCGTTGGTAGGCAGATACAAACTGTTCCCTGGAGAAGCTGACTCCTGGGTGTGGGCTGAGAGAATTTTTTCGGCAGTATGTGCATATAGGACTCTGTGGACGCACCACACAATGATGAGCCCTTTCTGGTTCGTGATTACAGAAAGACTTGGGAGCTAAGGGAACTTTGGAAGTGGATATACTAGACTGGTTTATCAGGTGGCAAATACTAGTTTCAGGGATGAATAGGAGCAGGGCCGGACGCACGTTGTGGGTATGGGCTCAACATCCTTATTTTATCCATTTAAAAATAAGAAACTGTAGAAATAAACAGTTGTATGTGCCCCCCTTTCCATCCGAAATTAGAAAACTCTCCCACCCGTGTATGGTATGGCCCCCACGAAAATTGGAAGATTGTGCCCTCCCCTCCTCTGTCATCTGGAAATTCTGGCATATCCTTTTTTATTGATTGACAAAATTTTGGCACATCCTTTTTTATTGATTGACAAAATTTTGGCACATCCTTTTTATTGATCGTGCCCTCCCCTCCCCTGTCATCCGAAAGCCCTCTCACGTCCTTTTTTATTGTTTGGAAATCATGCCCTTTGGTCCATCATCATCCCTACCCGATAGATGACGGGTCATGCTCTGCAACATGCATCCCTTCCCGCGCGGTTACACAAATTCCATCTCCATCACTGCACTTTTCTGACTCCCCTCCTATACGGTGATATTGCAACCCAGCACTCTATCCCTCATCGAGTCATGAATGTGTCATAACTACTAGGAACACGTCTCAACACCGAGTACCTCCGGCTCCCTCACGGCCTCGACGTTCTCTCCAGCCCCTGACATACCACGACAATGATTAGGAGCATGTAATAAGAAAATATTATTGCTCTGGATATTGCGATTAGATTTCTGCAAATAAGAAATTCGGGTAAAAAATATTCGCGGGTTATTTTGAATTCGATTAATAAGTTGGAAATTGTGATTTCAAGAGAAGAGGACTGAAATTGACGGGATCTTACTTTTAACATGGGAAATGAGTCAAATGACATCTTTGAAAATCCGTCTCCTCACGAGCAAGCAACGTCACAGTTGCTGACACTCAGAAAAAACCTTGCGGGTTTTATCTCTGCAGTTTAGGCCCTTGCCCAGTCATGATCATCTCGAATGAACACTCGATTCGAGAGTTCCAGTAAACTATTCGTTTTAAGAGATTTACCACAACGTGGCCAAACCTAACATTACAACTTGATCGTGAATGCAAGGGGCAGCTAAAGTTGTAAAAAAGGAAGTTATCCACAGGAAATATTATCCAAGTAAAATGTCGGTATATTGTGTATACTTTAAGGCATGTCTGTAACCCCTTGTGGTCAATGGAGATGTTAGCTCAACCACCTAAGATTTCGCTCTTGCCTAATCCTCCACACAACGGTTGTTATGCCGCCTCTAATTTGTTATCTATAGCATAAGATGGGTTGGCAACGATTTGAGAGTGTCGACTTTAATTTTTTGATACATAGGCGGGGAAGAGAAAAGGCATCATAATTGTTCCCCAACTAGCCTTTAGAAGGTGCATGCAAAAAGGATGATGTCATTATACTCGTTTTTTATTTACGAAGAAGGCAATGATCAAAACAATCCAAAATTAGTAAGACTATCCCCAGTAGGAAGCTTGTTCTTTTTTTGATAAAAGATCAGCATTTCATTTCACCAAAAGATTTTCCACCATGAATAAAACAACCAGCACCAGCAAAACAAGACGGGAGAAGGAAAATAAAAAACACAAAAACACATACACACACTTTGAGGCACTGGTATTTAGTACAACTGGCCATAGTCCCTAAGTGGACAAAAATAAACACCTAGGATAATGTTTTTAGGAATAAAGAGTGTGTGTTTATTGTTTAATTTAAGTGTGTTATAATAATGTGAACATTGAAATAATTGTATAATTATGATATATACTTCGATGCAGTTCTCTTATTGGTAGAAGCAAGATAACAATAGGTGGGCACATCGTAACACGATTCAGTCACCACTCGAAGTCTCCAACTCCACCGTATGTATGTTTATCTAAAGCGAACATCATTTTACATGAGTTATGCAATCAGAAGCAAATCATTTTATCAATCTGAACTTTAATGTTGTAGATATCTCTCAGATGCTTTATAATTGTTTATTTGTCCATGGTTTTTGTAACATTTTTATACATATTTGGATATTTCCTATGAATTGAAAGCGCGATTTTCAAATCATGATGTTAAAAAAAGAATAGGCCTAAGTATCGGCCATTTTATCTCGTCAATACAATAAACTTTAATATCTATTTTATCGAATCTTTCATATAAATGCAGGTGTATTTATAATGACATAAACATGTATACTTTATATCACATGTAGGGATGCACAAATTTCTCATAAGAAAGTCTTCATCTGCCTCATCTCAAATTCCTATAGTTGATTCAGTTTCCTTAAATGAAGCAATTGTGGGATCATTAAATAAAAATAAGGTGGGAGAATCAAGTGCAAAGCGATGTCGTATTGAATTGAACGTCTCTAAGTTGCCTTCTAGTCCTTGATTACATATGCCGATCTCAACTTATCATCCTAATATTCAAGATGATGTTCGAAGAGCATATATGCAAATGCATTTATCTCAACCAATTAACCATGCATTTCCATTCAAGAAAATTGGAAAGAAAGAAAAACAATTCAATTATGCATGATTTCAAAGATATCCCAATTGATTGGAATATAGTGTGGTAAAAGATGCATTTTTTTGTCGATATTGTTATTTATTCAAGACAAATTATATGGGTCAATGTGGTAGTGATACATTTATTTCCAAAGGATGGAATAATTAGAAAGATAACATGAGCTCGATAAACATGTTGAAGGTCCTAAATGTGCTCACCGGTGTTGTAATAGTCGTCCAACTAGCCCAACTAGTAGGTCCGACTAGTCTAGTCAGTGGGGAGGCCGACCGAGTACCGACTAATTCCGATTAGGAACACTAATCAACCAATTTTTGCTTGAAGATACCATTTTTTTAATGACTTGCTTTTTTATAAGAAAACTTATTGTAATATACTTAATGTTTTATTTAATTTCAATTACTTCTTTTATTTTATTATGATAGTATAAAAAATGTACAAAATCTATGTAAATATAGGTATAAAAATTAGTTATATTTAAAATAATAATAAAATTTAAAGTCGACTAAAGTCCGACTAAATCCGATTAATCGCCTTACTGTCGATTAATCATTAGTCAGTGACCTAACCGACCGAGAACCGACTACCGACTTTTGCAACTTTGGTGCTCACAATTTGGCTCAAGAAAAATACGAAAATCTAATGAAGCAAGTTCAACATATTGAGATAACATTGAATATACATGATGATTCCACTAGGAGAGAGTATCGAACACATCTTTTTGAAACTGTCAATGTTATACGAGTCTTACTTTCTCAGGGATTGGGTTTTCGAGGACATGATGAATCTGATGAGTCCTCTAATAAGGTAATTTCTTGATAATACTTAAGTCTTTTTTCAAAAATTAGCCTTTACGTGAATAATGTTGAACTTGAAAATGCTCCATAAATTAATAAGCTCATTTCTCATAAGATCTAAAAGGATGGAACAAGGGCTTTTGTTACCAAAATAAGGAATGTCATTCTTAAAGAACTTGAAGATTCTTTTTTTAGTTTGTTGCTTGATGAATCTCTAGACGCATCAAACAAAGGCAAATGACCATTGTTTTAATATTCGTAAATTCTAATGGTCAATTAATTGAGAGATTTCTCGAAGTGGTACATGTTCGAGAAACTAGTGGTGTGGCACTCAAAGGTGTAGTTGATGAAGTGTTTACACGATACAGTTTAAGTATATTAAGACTTCGCGGTCAAGGTTATGATAGAGCAAATAACATGCGACGTAAATTCTATGGATTAAAAAGTCTTATTTTAAAGGAGAATTGTTCTACTTATTATATTCATTGTTTAGCACAACAACTTCAGTTGGCAATGGTTGTAGTCACTAAAAATCATGATCATCTTGATATGTGTTTACCAATGTATCAAGATTCTCTAATTTATTTACCACTTCATGTAAGAAGATTAGATTACTTACAGAAGCGGAAACTATCAGAATTATCAAAGCACTTGATTTGGGTGAACTTGAAACTTGAAACAGGGACAGGAATAAATCAAGAAAAAATTTCTTACGCCAAGGTGATACACATTGGGGTTCATATTACAAATATCTAGTAAATTTAATCGACTTATATCCATCAATGATTACAGTGTTGGAGTTCTTAAGAGAAAATAAGAATTTGGGTAAACATGGAGATGCACTTGAATATTTATTTAAGTGGCAAGATTTTGAGCATATTTTCTGTTTGCATTTAATGGTTGATATTTTGGGTGTTACATATGTACTTTCACATTCACTTCCAAGGAAAGATCAAGACATTATCAATGCAATCTCATTAGTGTCTACGACAAAACAATGTTTGCAGGGATGAGAGATAATGGATGGACTTCATTAATGGAAAGAGTTTCTTTTTTTGTAAGAAAAATAATACCGATATCCAGGTGAAGACGATTTATATGCAGTTGTAGGACGATCAAGACGTAATGTTGATAAAATTACAATTTGGCATCACTATCATATTCAAGTTTTTTATACAGTCATTGATATGCAAATTCAAGAGTTGAATGATCGCTTCACAGAAGCTAACACAACTTCTTCTTTATGTAGCATGTTTTAAGTCCCAAAGATTCATTTGCAGCATATGATATTGATAAGCTTATCCATCTTGCACGGCTATATCCTATGGATTTCTCTTCAACAGATTTATTGGTTCTTCGAAATGAAATGTTGACATATATTAAAGATGTAAAGCAAACTACAGAGTTCTTAATGTTAAATTTAGTGACAGAGCTTACAGAAAAAGATGAAAAACTCAAAAAGATCACATTTATCCACAGGTGTATTTACTGATTAAGTTGGCATTGACACTGCCAGTTGTAACGGCTAGTGTTGAAAGAGCATTTTCAGCAATGACTATTGTCAAGACTCGATTACGCAATCGAATGGGAGATGAATGGGTGATGATGCTTTACTTGTATATATTGAAAGAGATATTTTTGAATCTATTATGATGATGATGATGATATTATGAATTGTTTTCGAAATATGAAAACTAGACACGGCCAACTTTAAGTAAAGGTATGTATTTTAAAAATTTGTTTTATGTGCAAGACATCCCTTTATATTTCTCTATGCAACATGGAAGTTTACATTGATTTGTTTTGTATTGCAATCTTATTACTATTGTTATAACTATTATTATTTGTTATTGTGCCCTGCCTAGTCTGTAATTCTAGGTTCGCCCCTGAATACGAGCGAATGGGGCACCAACACTGACCCAAGTTACTCTAAGTACAGGGAGAGCATGAGGATACTTTTGCATGTTCTTCAAACATATGGTCCAAAATGTGAGGAGTAAAGTGGAAAGTCAAAAACCATGCAAATCAATCGCTCGCCTAAGTAATTTTTGGAATTCCTTCAGGGTAGATCAGTTGCGTTCTAATTCATTTGAGTAGCAGCTCTAATAGGAGACATTGAGTTCAGTTGCAGTTGTTGGGTGGTTTGCAATATAACACCATCTTCAAGGAGTGATGCCATATCGCCAGAAGAATACCTTCATGTGCACGACTCTGTGAGCTCTTTAAATATCTTTGGGGGTGACTAAGTTGTTCCTTTTGAGCAAGTGGTCGTTATTAGTAGATCATCTAGTCATGATATGCATGTCTTTGGATACTAATCTTTATTGAAGTGCATCGTTATTCTCTAGTAGTTGTTCTCTGGCTTTTAAAAAACAAGTACCTTTACTTGGATAGTGTCTAACAAAAGGTCCCACGTCTTAAGACATGAAAAAAGAGTGTACCTCAATTGCACTCCATGATGATTCATTTGATTCAAATGCTTCAACAAATATCTTTGGCCTTCAGTCTATAGTAGTGAAAAATATAACATATCGCAAAAGTTAGTTGTGACCAGCTAAATCACACCCTACATCCAGCTACTTGTTAAGTTGTTGCAAACATTGAAGGCCTTCAAATGGAAAAGAATTTTGAGCCCCGAAAATTCCACTCTGTGTTTACAAAAATTCAGGCTAGATGATCTCAACTCAGGCACAGCCAAACAGTAGCTTCTAAACTCAGCTCATTGAGCTGTTCAGAACTCATTCCAATTTTAATCTCAACAAGCTTATTCAGTCAAACTTGATGCTGAGTTTTGTTCATCTGGATAACATAACCAACAAGGAATAAGCATGTTTAGGTAATATGTGCACATACACATCATATAAGTTACAAAATCTCACATTTACTTATATCAGCCTGGTTAGTTCAAGTGTGGTTAGTTAATCGCATCGCTTAAGTCAAAATATCATCTTATCTATATAATTAAAAATAGTGTTTATTCAAAAAAAAAAATAAAAACAGTGCATTGCACAAATTAGAAGCCGAACACGCATTGTGTTCATTTAGTTTGGGCTTCTACAACAACAAAGCCTTTTCCCACACTAAATAGGGTCAGCAACAAGATTTTTTTACCTCCATTCATATCTATCTTGGGTCATTTTCAAAATTAGATCCAGAAAACTAAGATTCCTCCAGATACTCTCATTCCAACACCATTTGCAAAGGATGTCAGCTGATTACCAGTTAGAAGATGCGATTTTTGGGATGTTGAGCCGGCTAAGAGAGGGAGAGAAAGGCCCAGGATTTTAAGCAATTGTTCTCATCTTATCTTCTATTGGAGCTACATCAACTTTCCTTCGGATCGCATCATTCCGAATGCGATCTTTACGTGTATGACCACACATCCACCTTAGTATTTTCATTTCTACTACTATCATTCTCTGCATATGTCTATGGTTCACATGCCAACATTCATATCCATAGAGCATAGCAAGTCTTATGGCTGCTTTCTAAAATATTCCTTTGAATTTTCAAAGAAATTTTCTTATCACATAGAACAGTAGAAGCTCCTCTCCACTTTAGCCAGCATGCATTTATTGTATGAGTAACATCTCCGTCTATCTCGGGTATCTCAAAGAATCTTTCTTCTGAATGTTTTCGTCACCAATCTTCACCTTGATTCCTCCATCATAACTTTCATAAAATGTGCATTCCCTATATTCGGTCTTAGCCCTACTTATACAAAATTCTTTAATCTTTAAAGCATGTCTCCAAACTTCAAACTTCTCATTTACTCCATCTATAGTCTAACCAATCAACACAATAGCATCGGTGAATAACATACACCAAGGTAACTTATCCTGAATGTGAATAGTTAACACATCCATAATCAAAGTAAAAAGGAATGGGCTCAAAGCTGAACCTTGATACAGACCAATGCTGATGTCAAAATAGTCAGTCTTCCCAGACTGGATCCTTACACAAGATAAAGCTCCATCATACATATCATTTATAAGGTTATTGTATAGGACATGTACTTGTCTCTTCTCTAAAATTGTCTGCAATATCTTCCATGGGACAGAATCGCAAGCTTTCTCCAAATCAATAAAAATCATATGGAGGTTCTTCCCTTTAGCTCTATAAATATCCATTGTTCTCCTCAACAAGTGGATACCTTCAATAATTGAGCAACATGGTACGAATTCGAATTAGATTGCTTTAACTTTGAAAACTTGCTTCAACCTTCTTTTGATCACACGTTCTTTTCATAGTATGACTTATCAGTTTGATAACTTTGTAATTCGAACAAATTTTAATGTCTCATTTCTTCTTATAAAGAGGCACCACAATGTTTCTCCTACATTCTTCATGCATTTTATTGCTTCGTCAAATAACAATGAATAAATTTGTATAACCGAATTTGCTCCTAAGGGCATTTAATTTAAATAAACTAATTATATCTACTACCAAAATTAAAGGATCCATAATTAATTCCATATTTACTGAAACAAAATAAGCAATGATATTGAACTCAAAATAACAATAAAAATGAAAATTTACTAATCGTTCCTAATTCGAGATTGCATCAATTCTCCTATGCTTTACAAAACTCGTCTCCTGATAAGTCGGTTTCTCCACGAGGGCAACATGAGATGGCTTAAATCTAGTGCATCAAAATGTGTGGTTAAAAATTTATATGGTGCATGCATCGAGGTTGCTGTCTATATAGATATCCTCTTGAACAATTCTCCTCAAGTTGCAGTCAAAGAACTAATGCAATGCTTACAACGGTTGCACTGTGGAGTGTTAGGGCCTTAGAACATCACCGGATTACATGAAACATGATATCAAGACAATCGAAATGTATGGAAATTCCATGGTACTAGGTCCTTTATGTAAGATGGCCCATGCATCATAATACCAATTCCCGATAGGAGTACATTATTGACTTCATTTCCATTTCTCGAAAATATCTTTAAAAATTGAGGAACATAACTACAATGTTTCTACCTCTGCATTACAATGTCCTCTTCCCTTTATATGCCCTCTTATACTAACCATCTTGTATAGAACTTTAAAGGGCCCATTCAAACTTTTCCGAAACGAACTCCCTTTAGGAAAGGGCAGTGGTTAATGGGGTCGATCATGCTATTGAATGCACATGAAGAGGGAGCTGCGTTCTTGCTACTTGAATGTGTCACAAGGAGAATGTTGGATCAAATGAAAATAGACGGAAAGGTGTAAGAGTACATATAGGATCAATGTATTACTGGCGAGGGTAAATAGTAGTTAAAATAATGGACAGATAAAAAAATATCACATAGTTTAATCACATAAACAATCACATAATCAACAAATACCATTTGTACAAATGATCACAATGTGAATCGGGAAAAACGATTACCTAAGTCTCTTGGCTCAGGATTCCCAATCATCTAAGTTGATCAACCAATCACTAATCTGAGTCATTAATCGAGGATAACTCAATCACTTTACGAATATTGCCCAACAAACACCAAAACTTTCCTTCAACAAAGATCACACAATACTTTTGATACAGTAGTGTAAATACTTTAGATCATACATCAAAGTTTTTTATTTATCTTGGATCATACACCAAGTTATAATGATTAAGTAATGGTACAAAAGAAATTACAAATAATTTTTTAGTCAAGCCTGCATACTCTATATGCGATACAAAATAATGATCAAAATGAAATTAGAATAACAATATAGAAATACAAAATGTTCAAACCAGCGTTGATTAAATATAAGAAGTTGAAACTTGAGAGTCAATCACAAGTAGCATTGGTGACAAGAACGATTCTTCGAGGACTTGTAAAGAATCATAAGGTGAAAGCAGAGCAATCATGACTTGAAGGAGCAATAGAGTGCTTAGTGTAAGTATTTCTATAGCTCTCAAGATATGGAAAACTCTCTTCTTTGAACCTTTCCTTAAAAAATCAAGTGATCAATCACTCAAAAAGTGATCGATTAGTTTCTTAGGTGATAACCGATCACATCCAATGACCAATCAATCAAAGATTCCTTATAATTCCGATATTTAAAATTCAAATGTTGATCGACCAGATCATAAGGTTGATTGATCAGTTTGTGAATAATAAACCAAGCTAATATATCATATTTGCAGTATTAACCGATCAAGGTCATGACAGTGGTTTAAAGTGATCAAACAGATCAATTTGGACGAGCAATCAGTCTTGAAACGATAACCAGGGTTGATCGATCACGTCACAAAGGTAATCAATCAATTTTGAACCCGAGTGATCATTCAGAGCCATAGCAATGGACAAAAATGATAGATCATATCAATTTACAAATCGATTAGAGTTAGGTATTCATGAAATACTTCAAATTATAAACATGTATAAACCAAAAGACAACGTGAAGAGTCAAACCATGCTTATATCAGTTTCGGTCCATAATCAGAATCCGATAGGACCACGAAAAGATGTGTCTTCCTCTCACTACTTAACTAATTAACTAAGAAGAAGTTGAAGAAATTATGCCGATGTTTGCAATCAAGACATGGATCTTTCATTTACAGACTTCCTAAGATCCCAACTATATATCTCCTCTATATATGTTATGTCATGTTCTAAACAAAAAAAAGGAGTCCTAAATGCATGCCAACGAATGAATGGTATCCAAAGTCAAAGTCATAGGCCTACTAGGGTCTTATTCTTCCTGATATAATCAAAAATCATATTAGTAGTACACACCATAATAAGCCATACCGCGATATATCGACGATATATCAGTATCGACATGTGATCGATATATCGTCGATATGTCGGTATTTGCCCTTCCAAGGCTATTTTCTTCACAAAATCGATCCGGCGTCCACGATATGGCATCGATATATCGACGATATATCGTATCGACATGATATTGATACCAATATTGATACTGATAGTATACGCCAAAGGCAATGTTTGTTCTTAAAAGTCTCGGTGCACTTCGGAGCATGGTCTTCTTTTCAGTCCTTTACGGACGACGAATCTTGTCCCTCCTCTACCGCTTGCCTCTCTTGTATTCACTTTTTGCTCTTGTCATCACTCCCCCAGCAGCTACCAAGGTTCGAAATCTCGATTTCGATTCGATCACCTCCAGTACCGAAATTTCGCCGACATTTCGGGAAATTTCGACGATTTCGGTGGAAATTTCGGAAATGGTTCAAAAAGTCATTTTTCGACCATTTTTTTGCAAATTAAGATCTTTCAAGTTATTTACAACAATAATAGCTCACAAATACACAGTTTTATCATACATATCGCTCATATATGCCCCTTATATCGCACATATCGGTCATATCGATCATTTCGTTGTTAAGGCTGATTATTGATGGATACATATTGAAAATGGGTATCATTAAATCCAAGTTCTTAAAACAACAATAGCTAACAAATGCGTACTTATATCACACATATCTCTCATCCATATGCCTTATATTGCACATATCGGTCATATCGGTCATTTCGTTGTTAAGGCTGATTATTGATTGATACATATTGGAAATGAATATCATTAAATCCAAGTTCTTAAAACAATAATAGCTAACAAATGCACATTTATATCACACATATCTCTCATCCATATGCCTTATATCGCACATATCGGGGCATATCGTTGAGCTGATTGATAGATATTGGAATCGAAATTAAAATAACTAAGTTAAAAAATACTTATAAGATGTCTTTTTGTTCAAAAAAATAGATGAGTATTTTTTATTCGAAAATGTAGACAATGCTTAATAAGACAATGTTTAGTTCATAGAAATAATGATCGTAGGCACAGTTCTAGTGAATTACATAATTATTTATAGACTTACAACAAAGATGATATATTTTACAAAGACAAATGACAAAAGGAATGAAGCAAAGAAGCTATAGCGGATCTCTAGAATCTATAGAGTTGTTTCATCTCCATTTTTGCAAAGGGAGGTGAAGCTCCCTACGTTAAAGAAACATTGTATGCATCCCCCTTGTTGCACCATACCCTACCAGAACGGGGGTCTCGCTGACCGGTCAGGGAGCCTGGGGGGTAGGGGGCCCAGGTTGGCCCCCCCTTGCGGGGGTGCGGGGGCAGCGCCCCCGACCCAAAAGAAAATATATAAATCGTGATGTGTTTTGATATAGAGAATTGGTAAATACTAAATAGTTAGTAAAATGATTAAAATTAAGATCACATGCTTAATATCGTTGCTTTACATAGGTATCGGGGAAATTTCGCCCATATCGGTCGAAATCCGAGAAATTTTGAACTGAAAACATGAATTTCGACCGATATGGGTCGAAATTTCGAAATATCACCGATATTTCGACCCATTTCGGTCGAAATCCGGGAAATCGATATATATATATAGGTGTTTCGAAAGACCCTCCCTGTCGAAACCAAAATTTCGCAAAATTTCTCCGAAATTTCGCGAAATTTAATACCATGGCAGCTACCGAGGGTTCAGGTTGAGCCTAGTCCCTGCCCGAGCAGACCCTCCTCATGCTGATTTCCTAAGACCTGCTTTGACTATTTCCCGAAGAAGAAAGACAGCTTCCCGCCTGACGATATTCAAATGAAGAGGGTGGCACTCTTCATCGACTAGTCTTCTTCGCAGTGAGGCCTAAGGTCTACCTCTTCTCTGCTTGTCGCACTGACTCGTGCTTCCTTCCTCCGTTGTAGCTTTGTTGTAGATCATATCAATTAAAATCGATTAGAGTAAGAAATTCAAGAAATACTTGGAATTGAGTAGGAATTTTGGATCCTAATAAACATGTATGAAAGCATATATATTTGTAAGCTTCAACGAAAGTGTACAAGTATGATAATGACAAAATTAAAGTATTTTTTAGCAATACTTGTCTTAATCTTTGAAATCTTGTATTGAATATCCCGATTGACTAGAAGCTGCAAAGATGAATATCCCAGTGCCTACAGATTTTTTGGAAATAAAAAAGGGCATTAACCATATTGGCGTGCACCCAAAAATTTCACCATCAATTGACAAGTTTACAAGTGCATGGCTAAACGAATAAAATTATAATGACCAAGATTCAGCCAAAGCCTTAGCACAAGGAATTACATTTTCACCCTAACATCTATCCTAATAGAATACTACCATGTTTCTTACCAATTGCAAGGCCCACAAACTAACCATAATTTTATATCTCTCAACCTCCAACCCATGCTAGTTTTTTTTGCACGTGCAAGAGGAAATTTTCATTAAACGTTAGAAGGAACTTACAGGATTAGGGCTCCCTACATAGGAAGATAATTAACTCCCAACAAAGGGAAACAAAGCAGTCCCGAGAAGGGGAGGACTGTAGACAATGAAGAGAAAGAAAAAGAAAAGAACAAAAACGTTTAACAAAGAAGGGGAAGATGTCTCCCATCACAAGGATAAAACACCTCAACTAACGGTTGGGGATTGTCAAGAGAACACTCTCGAGAGCAAGCTGATTACATACATGAACAAAATGAAAGACAACATCAACAATCATGTGAATCCAAAGCAAAGCTCCAGCTTCGAGGCCTAATGGGCCCGATCAAACTGCTCGAACAAAACATATCTTTAAAGGAGAAAGATCAAGGAAGATCCACCAGAAGGGAAGCACAAATCTAGAGCTTGAGAATGCCCAGAGCCCTACGACACGACGACTAGTGAGGGTGTCTTGATGGAGGCAACGGTGCGAGGGAGAGGACCAGAGGCAGAGCGATTTATAGATGTAGCTACAGTGGAGGTGATGAAGTGGAGAGACAAACGCAAAGGCAGAGATGTAGCCATGACGAATGCATTAAAGGCACACGACAACTAAAGGAAGCTCCATACCAAATGGGGCAAAGATGAATGCAGAGGGGCTAGAGGTGGTGCTCCAATCGTGGAGGAAGAAACGCAACACCTTATAAGAGGAGGCAAGAGCGAGGCGAGGACAGGCAAGAGCGGCTAGTTCCTCCGTACCCCGGAGGCGTAGTTGGAAGCAAATGTTCTTCAAGATGAAGGCTTAACCGGAGGTGATGCAGCATGGACCAGGAAAATAGGGCCGAATTTTAATTAATTTTAGTGGTTAATTTTATTTACGTATATTTATATTATCATTTCTTTAATTAAAATAAATGGGATTGCCTGTGATCTCAATTAGTGGTCGATTTGAATTTTAAATTTGGTCGGTTAATTAGTTAAAGTCATTTTAGGATAAATTGGGTGTCAATTTAAATTAGTTACTATTTTTGTAAGATCATCCCTCCTATATAAAGGGATGAGGGTCCAATGTGTTAGTCAGTTCAGATTTATGAAAAGTTGAGAATTATTCTCTATCCCTCTCCTCTTTCTCTTCTCCCCTACGCGGTCTTCGCGCTTCTTCTCCTTCAACCCCTCATTCCCGACGAATCTTCTTCTTCTCAACATCTCCTTTTCTCCACCAAACAATTCCACCGTTCAAAAATAATTTTCCGACGCCACGCCAAATCATTTCTGCATCATTTGGTATCAGAGCATGGCAATCGAATCGTCCCTACGATTCGACAATCCCGTCGTGTATTGGAAGATGCAATTTGATTTGAGTTGCCTATCACATGATTCGCGTACACACACACGTCGACATAAGTTCAAGCGACGTCTTGATTCAAGCCTCAAAGTCCAAGAATGGTTGGACACGCAAATCGACAAAGATCTCGCCGTCTACGACGAGAAGCTCGTTGTCAACGAAGAATCCGCCGTTGTCCCAGCCGTTTTAGAAAAAAAATGAAGAATTCACGGATGAAGAGTTCGAAATGCTCGATTTCTCCTCAACCCAGGTTGTTGTCCAGGAGAGTTCAGGTCAGCCGCTGTCGCCGATAGCACCCCCGATGTCCGCCCCAGCCCCACTCCAGCCCAACAGCGGCAAGCCCGCACCTAGGGCTGCTAATCGAACTGAACATGTTCGTATTCGATTAGCGTTCGTTCGATAATAGTTCGAAAAATGTTCGTTCGTTTCTAAACGAACTGAACATGTACTTCAAATTTTAGTTCGATAGCTTAACGAACCGAACATGAACATAACATATGTTCGTTCGATAAATGTTCGAGTTCGATATATGTATATGTGTATGTATTTGTATATGTAACTTAGTATTTATACACTTGGAAAATTTTGAGGTTAAAGAAATTGTGGTGTTATATTGGGCTTTGTACCGTTTTAATTTGAAAATTTTCTTATTTTTACCGCCTATCGAACCTTGTTATCGAATTTCAGTTTCGAACTTGTTCATATAAACAAGTTTTGGTTAAGTTAAATTGATAATGAACTGTTATCGAACTGAACTCGAACGTTCATTTTCTAAACGAACTCGAACTCGAACATACCCTATCGAACATTTATCGAACCGAACTCGAACTTTCGAACTTCCTTATCGAACCGAACTCGAACATATGTCCATTCGTTACAGTTCGGTTCGATTAGCAGCCCTACCCGCACCCCTGGGATCCCGTCGCACTCCACCACCGACTCCTCCGGCACCGCCGCTTCCCCTTCGGATCCACGAGCCGCCAGCCTACAGCAGCCCCTCCATGCGGCTGCGCCTTCCCGGTGTCCTCACGACAGCCCCCCCAGCCCTCCTGCACGAGCCTCCTTCTCGCCCCCTCCCCCTACAGCTCTTCCACACCATCGCCGCCTCTCCCCCTCGCCGACCCACCTCCCCGCCTGCCGCTCGCCGCCCTCCCCTCGGCCTCGCCATCCCCTCGTTCCCCAGCTGACGCCGCCCCAACTCCACCGTACGCCCCCCGCAGCCCCGCAGAACCCGATCACGCCCTCCAGCGCCTGCGCCCTCCCGCGCGAAACCCTTGCGAGCCCCACCTCCCTCCCTCCTCACCTGCATACCAACCGCACACCCCTGGCGGTTCCGCCGAACCACAGACGCGCCCCCCCAACACTCAGCGCCCCTCCCCCGCGTAAGCTTCGCAAACCCTGCCTCCCTGCGGCGCTCCCACCACAACGCTCACCTTCCCTCGCCCCCATCTGCGCCGCCGGTACTCTCGGAGCCGCCATGCCCTTTTCCCCAGCCAGCTGAAGATCCTGTGCCGCCTCCCCGCGCATAAGACGGAGCCCCAAACCCTAACTGAGGGGCTGAAGATTACGGGATGTCCATCCCACGAATTGTGGGGTTGGAGAATTAGTGGGAAAATTTGCAAAATTAAATTTCCTAAAACCCCTATTTGCAGAAAGGTCAAAGGCAATAGGAAAGTGAAGAAGAATAAGGGGGTGCGAAATTTGCACCCACACCACCGGCGGCACAAATATTTTAAAAAGAAGGCTACAAATCAGGAATCTGAGGACCTTCCTTATCTAAATAGGACTAGGGCATTGGGCTTCCCCTATATAAGGACCCCATGGCTTCATTCCTTGGACACATCTCCTCCCCTCCTCTCCTTGTGTCATTTTTTTGCTATGAATTCTCCAAAGGCCATGGTGTTCATGCCTCATCAATTCTTCGAACATCACAAGGAGGAGACAACAATCAAGAAAACGCCGCCGTTCGCGCCGCACATGTTCTTCAACCCCGATGGTCGCGTCACCCATGCCCGCGTATGGACTCCGTCGTTCGCTCCACACCAATTCTTCCAGAAGATAAATGAGCACGCCGATTCATCCTCCAAGCCTGCAGTTCCAGCAATTCGTCGGGAGACGAATTTTTAAAGCGGAGGAGAGTTGATGCAGCATGGACCAGGAAAATAGGGCCGAATTTTAAATAATTTTAGTGGTTAATTTTATTTACGTTTATTTATATTATCATGTCTTTAATTAAAATAAATGGGATCGCCTCTGATCTCAATTAGTGGTCGATTTGAATTTTAAATTTGGTCGGTTAATTAGTTAAAGTCATTTTAGGATAAATTGGGTGTCAATTTAAATTAGTTACTATTTTTGTAAGATCATCCCTCCTATATAAAGGGATGAGGGTCCAATGTGTTAGTCAGTTCAGATTTATGAAAAGTTGAGAATTATTCTCTATCCCTCTCCTCTTTCTCTTCTCCCCTACGCGGTCTTCGCGCTTCTTCTCCTTCAACCCCTCGTTCTCGACGAGTCTTCTTCTTCTCAACCTCTCCTTTTCTCCACCAAACAATTCCACCGTTCAAAAATAATTTTCCGACGCCACGCCAAATCGTTTCTGCATCAGGAGGCGGGGACACAAGATCTAAAAATTCATAACCCCTGCAGTTGCCCAAAGGTGACCATTACAGTCCCTGACAGTAGTGACACTTGTAGGGATAGGAGGGGGAACCAAAATGTGAGGGTGGTAATTGGAGTGAGATCCAACCGAAGCTAGTTGGACCCTATAAATTCCAACAAAACATCACAATTTGTTGCAACCCTCGCACGGTCATAAATCTCGCAAACATCTTTGGAACTCGCATAAGTGAAGAAGAGATGGTCCACATCTTCATTAAGCTCCAAAGTCCAAACAACTAGCATAGGTAGAAACATCATCTTGAAAGAAATGTGCATGCTTATCTTCGGGCATCACCATCCCATGTCCCAAGAGCCAGAGAAAGAACCTAACCCTCCTGGACGCCTTCCATCACAAGATCCCCATGCAATCAACAAAACGACTAACGAGACCAAAAGGCGTCAACCCCATCAAACTCTTGTAGGACATCAACCCCATCAAACTATTATAGGACTTCCAAACGAAAACCTACCATCAGACCAACATTAACAATTGCACCCTTGTAAAGGGCTCTCCTGTCCATCTAACAACTCTATCAACTCTGAAAGATCCACCATTTGTTAATTGAAAGATTAGCTCAGAAATATAGGAAAAAAGAACCATCATAGCAAGCATCGGCCTCAGATTGGTCTCCTCATTTGACTCCATAAACAACCCTCCCATCATCTTAAGTTAAAAAAAAATTGTATTAGATCAAGTATCATAAACTGTGTCTTTCCATCTAGAATAGTGGTCTGACTGCGCGTAAGCAAAATCAAAAGATCTGGACGGGTTGACATGACAGGTCATAATGCTACATAGAGAAGAGCAAAATGATAGAACTAAGGAAAAAGCTTGATTAAAGAATGAAAATGCCTGAGACCAAAAAGATGCAGGCATACAAGTTTAAATAGAAAAAATGTCCAACTTAAATTGTATTCAACAAATTAATAAACAAGAAATAGTGGTCCTTTGTATGTCAGTTCATCAGTGCTTTAGTTTTCCATGGCATCGATCGATGGTTGAATCTTACAAGTGCATTAAAAATTTCATTTTAGTTGAACTTATTGATTTATGTATTTTCTAGAATGGTGAAGATTTTACCCTCACTGCTTAAACATGGAAAAAAACATCTCAGCATTTAACATATATGCCATTACAAAGAAGTGCTATATCGCTCATGCAGCCTTGGATAAGCCATGGAAGCTTAATTGTATAAATTTGCGTAATTAAGATGGACTTTCAATGTCTTACATGTAACTTCCCTAAGTTTTTTCATTTCTCTGATGCGGCATCTTAAAGACATAAATGTGGTTTCATTTCCTTTCTTTTACAGGGAGCCCTTTAGATTGAATCATCTAAAGCTGAAATGTGTGGAGCCACAAATAAGGTGGCGTCAGATTTTTATGTGCCCTTGTCCCTCTTCAGTTTGCAAGCTTGAAGAAAATAACTATGTCAGCATACTATGTGTAATGTTTCATACTGAACCATTCCAAATGACTCCAGCCTTTATCTTCCCTTCGATTCTATTGTGCTACATTTCCAAAAAATTACTATGGATCCTAAATATTACATTCAGATTGTTCAGTCTCGCAACCTCACCTTTCGAGCACTCAAGTTATTAGTTGCCCATTGTTCCAAACTATAAAATTAGGCCACACTAACCAACCAAAATCAAGATTTCAGTGCATTAGGTGCGGTTGGTTTTACAATGATAGGTAACCTCCATAAAGATATCATGGATCTAGTATCAAGAAATAATTCACATCATGTTTCCTGCATTGTTAACTAGTGAATCCAAGTGACCTCGCAGACGTCAAAACCATATCAACCAAGTTGCTCTTATTCCATCTTCCACTGAAATTGACCTACATGTTCATGCATCGTTACGATCAAATTAATAAACCATGCCCGCTTTTTGTATCTGCATTCCTGCTTTGAAACCATATTTACATTATTATAAATGAACCCCAACACTCAAAAGCCGATCAGATAAAAGGCTACAAATTTTTCATATTGTTTCTGTTACTCCTGAGCAAATCCCTGTTACTCCCAAGGATATCTCCTTATCCAAGATTTTTTAATATATCTTGCATATCAACCAAAGCATAGATTATGCAGCATACCCACTAATGAACCTGCTAAATATAAAACGTGTATTCCAAGCTTGCTTATGTACAATTCATATATTCCATAAGTAAGAAATTCGTCCTAACCCCTCTCAATTCTCAAACCTTCCTGTGCTCATCTACCGAATGCAAAAGTATAAATCAATACACCTACTCTTGAATGATATTCATAAGCTATCAACAACTCTAATACTAGAATCACATGGATATTGTCACCAGGTTAAAGTCCTAGCAGAAAATATGCAGCACTCCTTTTTCCAAGATTCTCTAAGTGATGATTATTAAAACGCCACCCTAATAAGGCTTTTTCAGTTCTTCAAATTAATATAAGCCATGTGTAAATTCTTCTTCTGAACAGCACAAATTTCCGTTAATTGCCCTGGATTCCATGTTTCCTTAGGTATGGATCTTTTATGGATGATAAGCCGGTACTCTATTTTTATTTTTTTGAAAGAGGTACTCTATTATTGTGAAGGCATTTCTCAACCTCGTTTTGATAATATCTCTTCTGCAACTTCTTGTACCATTAATTACTTCCATACACCTGTTGTCTTTATGATTTTAATATATCTCTCCGGCACGTTCTTTTAGTCCCTCCCTCATCCTTGAGAACACCACCTGCGGAGATCCATCTCTCTCAGCCTGAAACTCCTTGAACAGCTTCCAATTGAGCACTGCTTTCGAACCTCCCTTAATCTGCTGATTAAAGTCCAAGAGAAAGATCTACCGGATGATCACAACCAGAGGCCATGGCCTAATGCTTCGCAAACTCTACCTCGGGTCTCGGATTTCACAACCAAGCGCCGTCAAAATTGACGAGAAGAAGATCAATCTAAGCAGGCAAATTAAATCACATAGACAAGGGAATATTATTAGTCTAGAGACACCACTTTAAACATCAAATACCAGTAACAAACCCCAAGAAGCAGACCAACATTTTCTAAAGACATTTGCCACAAAAAAAGATAGATATACCTGCAGAAGTGCAAAAATCGCACCATGTGCATTCCACAGCAAAGGAGCGACATCCGGTAAAATCTCTCTTTTCTGCAAACATAATCATGAACTGGATTAGATGAAGAAATGACCAAACCTAATGGTATATTTGCAATTGTGGGTAATATAGTTACCCTTGGTAAAAAATGCAAATCTTTTTAAGATTCGATTTAAGAAGCATTCTGTCTGCCAATAATCAAACTTTCATTCCATCGTTTGTATTTGATACTTTTGAGATCATACCAAGAAACAAGTCTAATGAAGACATTTAGTTGGTAAGCTCAATAACCATCTAAGTGACTTGAAGACAAGATCTATGTCCAATGTTCATGCATTCGTCCTGATATTTTGCGTTTTCTTGTCATATTTTAATCCCAATAGCACGTTGATATCTACCAACCAAGAATTTTGGCAATGACTCGACAGTCGAACCTTGGAAAGATCCTGCAGGGCCTTCTCTCTCGTGACAGGGTCGGTCAGCTGGAAGATCAGATGCTCCGCCGCCGATGAAGCGGTGGAGGAGAAGGCCCGCGCCATGGGGTGGGCGGACGCGAACGACATGAGAGAGAGAGGGGAGTCCCAGTGGCGGAAAAGGCGGTGTCAGTTCGTACCCTTTTTCGGAGTGGGGGAGGCGGAAAAGGCGACGTCAGTTCGAACCCTTTTGCAGGGACGGGGGTGGCGGGGAGGGGGGAAGGGAGGAGGCGGTGGAGGAGAGTGCCAGAGTGGGGTCGCGGCCAACCAAATCTGCGTGGGGTCCCTTTGGACCACAAAGACCACCTGATCCCTTTGATTGACCCGGATATCCTCCCAGCCACTTCCATTTTATTTTAGGTTTTTTATCACTTGAGTTATTTCTTAACTTCTATTGTATCCTCCATATTTCATAATATCAACTGTGCCCTTGATTTTTTACAAATTTTACTGATATACTCTTTTGTTAAGGTAAAGGAAAGATATAACTAATATTATAAAAGGACATAACTGTGAATTTCATAAGAAGTCACAAGCACGAATGATATCACCAAAAAAGAAGGGGCATATTGATATTGTGAAAGTTAAAAGAGTGGCACAAGTTACAAAAACCATAACGCTTGGTATATCATATTTTCAACTTTAGAGTTAGGTGATCAATCAATTGTTTAGCCCAAGCTCACATGTGGTCTCCTAGAGTAGCTTATTATCAAGTTAGTGAAGCCCCAAACAGAGGACCACCTTCCTGTAAGATCCAGGATTTAGGACCTAAAGAGATCCACATCCACTCACTTAAAATTACTGAAGTAGGGTTTGGAAAAAGTGCTTTTGAAAATAACAGATCCGAGAGTCAAAAGTCTGAATGTGGTGGCAGATCACCTCTCTCTATTAGAGAACCTTGAGGATTCAGAACATATGGCACCTATTACAGAGGCCTTCCCAAATGAGGCGATCTTTTCTATCGCCTCGCTTCCATGGTATGCCAACATTGTGAACCATCTTGTCACCAAGAAAGTTCCACAAGGTTGGCCCAGACAACGACTTGAGACCTTCCTAGCGAAGGCCAAGTCATATCATTGGAAGGATCCCATCCTTTATCACAAAGGAGGGGATATCGTATGGCGTCGATGCTTCCTTAAGAGGAGCACCATAGTGTCCTCACATACTGCCACAAGCTTGAGGTAGGCGGACATCATTCTAGGAGGAGGAAAACACAGAAAGTGCTCCAATTCGGCCTATGGTGGTCTACCCTCTTCAAGGATTCTGATGAATTCGTGAAGAGGTGTATTGACTGTCAGAGGATGGGCACTTGTGGATAACGTGACATGATGCTGATGCTGCCCATTCAATTCTGTGAGAGTTCTTATGCATGGGGCATTGATTTCATGGGTCTATTCTCTAAGAGTTAGGGATTTGAATGCTTGTTGTGTATTATGTGAGTCGTTGGGTTGAGTCCATCCCTGCCTAAACCGCAAATGCTAAGATTGTTTGTCGATTTTTGAGGAAGAATATCATTTCACGGTTCGGGGTTCCTAGAGTTTTGATATTAGATGAGGGGACTCACTTTATCAATGACAAGGTAAGGGCCCTTGCTAACAAGTTTAGCATTGACCATCGAGTTGCCACTCCATATCACCCTCAGACCAATGATCTTGCTGAAGTATCGAACAAGGAGTTCAATACAATATTGTAGAAGGTCGTCTTCCCAGACCGAAAGGAATGGTCACAACTTTTGGACTCAACCTTGTGGACCTATCGGACTTCCTTCAAGACACCTTTGGGTATGTCTCCCTTTCGTCTTGTTTATGGCAAACCATGCCATATAGCCGTGGAGATTGATCACAAGTCATTATGGGTGCGTTTGGTTGGGGGGTTACCCCCCACTTTGGGTGGGTTACCCCCCAAAACCCATATTCCCAACCCACTAGTGGGGCCCACTCTCTTTCCAATCAAAAAAATATATATTATACCATCATATCATCTAAAAATCATAAAATACTCAACTTTTACTCACTATTCCAAACTTCAATACAATCACATCACAACAATCATTTACTTTTTCAAATTTCAATACAATCATACCATAATAACTACCAACTTTTTCAAATTCCAATACAATCACATCACACAAACCCTCCCAACCCTTAACCCACCAACCAAACACACAAACACAAAACCGGGTTATCCACCCCTGGATAACCCACGAACCAAACACACCCTATGGGAAGTCACTGAGTTATTATTGGATCTTAAGAGCATAGAAGATAAGAGGAAAGCAGAGTTAGTACCCCTTAAGGAACTTTGATATATAGTAAAATAAAGCAAGGCTTATGTATTACACCTTCTCATCACATGAAGCTTGCAACGAGTGACTTAGCTATGCTGGTTGAGCTCCCAGGGATACGTGGCTACACTGGTGATGGTCCATTCTCTTCTTTCCCCTTTTCTTGAGCTGATTGCACTTGAACTTAGAAGGGAATACCCCGCTCCTCGAGGAAAGAGCTGCTAGATCGAGGAATTAGAGTTACCTTGTTGAGGGGGGTTGTTTCTTTATCATTTCTGAGTTGGGGAGCTACATATCACTTACACAGTACAAGGAGAGATGCATAGTCATTAGAGTTTGCGTATGTAGACTTGTTTTGATCTGGTTTATTAATGAGTTGTGACCATAGAATGGTGGAACTTAGAGGCTGTTAAGTCTTAAACCTATCTCCCATTAAGGTTCCGACAAACTAATAATCCAAAGGTCTGACTGAGCTCCATACTTAAATTTAATAAAGATATGTTTAATAATCAACCTTAATTCTTTTTCTTTATTTCTCTTTTCACTTCTTTTCAAATAAGTGTTTGCTGAGGGACTAGTTAAGGTAAAGTATAGGGGGTGATGAATCCATGATTGTTACTCTTTATTATTTTATTTATCTCTTTTTCTTGGCAAAACATCATGTGAATACTTGTAAATACAATAACTTAGAAATTTGCATGCCTGATTAATATGGCATATTTAGCATGCATTTTTAGGCAAAAATAAAAGAATAAAGGAAAAGAAATAGTGGCGTATTTAGAATAAATACATATTGACCTAAACCCCAAGACAAGGTCTTGACCTCATCGCAAAATAAAATAAGTAGAGAGAGAGAGATAGGGTTCACCATGTGTTGTGTATACTACCTATATATATTTGATAAAATAAAATAAAATTATTATTTTTACACCCTTGTACATATTTCTAGAAATGATATAAAATAAAATAAAAATCAGAAAAGTTAAATAAAAATAAAAATAATAAAATCCTCCATTGATTGTTCAAAATACACTTGTATATATCACATCCTCTATTATATACCCTTATTAATTTGAAAAAATAAATAAAATTAATTTATACTCCTAAAATTATCTTATAAATAAATAAAATATAAAATAAAGGTATTTATGTAAAAATAATAAAAAATACTTGTACATAATACATAGGTATATTATACCTGTATATAATACTCTATACTATATATACATTAATTTATTTTTCATAAAAATAATTAAAAATCATAGAAAAATAGTTTAAAAAATAATAAACATTTTTTTATTTTATACACTTTTTTTGAGTTCATTTTCTATTTTTATTGATTTTTAAATTATTTTGCATATTCATATTTTCTGATTGGTTCAGAGGCTTTGTTGACCCTGGTCAATGCCTCCTTCCAGGTCGGGTCAGGTTGTCCACCTTCTCATCGGAGTCTTTTCTCCCAAGTCTCATGCCTGACTCCGACTATCTCTGGCTCCGATTCTTCGCCCGAGTGTCCTCTTAGGATCCATGACCTTTGCGGATTCCTAGGAAGGCGCAGATCTTCTTAAGGTTACGCGCTTTCTCTCGATCATTCCAGACCCTAGAGCTTCCTATATAATCATCTCTTCTGCCTCCAAGTGTCGCAACTCATCCCTCGTGCCCCCATTCTCTCCTAGACACCTTCGTTGAAGCGACAACCAGCGGAGAAGCCCTTCAGGTTGTTGGAAGGAACCTGGTGGCTTGTAGCTCACGACGTGACCTGTGCTCCGCTGCGTGAAGCCTCCCGGCCAGCCGCAGCTTGGTTCAGGCCAAGACCCGATTACCCATCTTCGCATGACCCTGCTGAGCACCTCAACAACCTCAAGTATCACTCATATCCATTGCATTTGCCCATTCGATTCAATCCTTCCATTTTGCATCGATGTACATTTCCTTGCTCCGAACGGTTGGTCAGAGCTTCGTCTCACCCCACACACTCGTTCTGTTCTACGCTATGTCTCGCCCTGCACCTCGTTCCACAACCTGATCGTCCTGAATCATTCTCACTAGAGTGTGATTAGGTCCGATCTCCTTTCTCCCTGTATGTCGGAGATCAATCACTTGCTTCCTATCATTTCTCCTACGAACTTATGCAATAACCTCAACCGAAGCCGCCCCCGGGTCGTCCTTCCCTTTTCAGGTACCAGCACGCGTTGAAGAGCCCATTTGAGTCCCCAGTTGCTTAGGCAGAATAGCTTCAGGTCGTGCCACCATCCACGACCATCCAACCGTCATCGACCTCATCAGAGTCCTCCACTAGACGCGCAACACTTCCACAATCATGTCGAGCCCTTCTGCAACTCCATCAGGACCGTGGATCGTCGTCCACGCTTGGGTGAATCTCATCGTGGAGGAGTTCTTTCAGATACCTCGCCTGCCATCCAATCAAGAGGGAGTCCCAAACTTGATCACGATTGTACGTACACGCCTTATCTATAATGGTCTGATCAGCTTTTTGGATGATCCGCGCTGACCAACCATGCCATCTTTAGCAGCCGTCAGATTTGTACGGTAGTACAGAATCTCAGATGCACATCCCCGACATGTCAGAGCCGTTAGATCTTTTCCAGGGGATGAACAGAGCTATCAGGTGCCGCCTTTGTTAGAGCATGGCGCGTGTCCCCACATGTTCCGCATGCGTCTGGAAAGGGTATATTTCCCATTACCCTTGTTTGCTCCTGCATTTAGCTTAAGTCCATCAAATAATTATTGTAGTTGTGAACTTTTAAAGTTTAGACCTCATAGTTTTTGATATTTGCATCTTAGTCCCTCTCTACGTGTAGCACGTGGATGTACACGTGACTTTTGGGTTATTTGCACCATTCGCCCTACACTTTTTATATGTTATGGACTGAATGGCATGTTTTGATATTTGCATATATACCCCGGTGAACTTGGATCACGTGTAGTGTGCATGCTTGTTGGACTATTTGCAACTTCGACCCTATACTCTTCATCTGTGTTATTGTTTGGCCCATTACTTTATTTTAATTATACCTAGGTCCCTGTAAACTCTACCTAAATACATCTTGTATTTTGGACTTAATAATTATCGTATTAATACAAAAAATTATCTAAAAATTACCCTCAACTCTGGTTGACATGTAGTATTTTGTGTGATTTTGTTGGTTAATTCCCTTGCACTTACTATTTTTGAAAAATAAAAAACCTATAAAAAGTATCCTGTCTATTTTCAAACCATAAAAATTCGAAAATTGCCTTAAAAATTCTAAAAAAATTCATGTTAGTGTGTTTTTTTGTGTTTTATCTACGTAGCAATTTTGTTTGAAAATCCCTTATAAAAACCCTAAAAATTACAAAAGACCTAAAATCTAATAAAAATTATATAAAATTCCAGAAAATCCAAAAATTCTCATTTTAGTTCATGTTTGTAGGTTTTTACTTGTATTTTTTTCATAAAATTGATAACCAAGATTATAGGGTTTTTTAGATATATTTAATTTGCAATTTAATCCTGGTCGTACACTATTCATATTTTTAGCCATTGTTTGATTTTTATAAAATTATAAATATTTGAAAAACTCGAGAAAATTACCAAAAATACTTTAAAACCTTAATAACCAAAAAATATTTTTATCTTAATTTTCTGAGCATTTTTAGCAATAAAGAAAAATCTAAAAAATGTTGTGTTGCCTTGTTTTCTTATTTGTCGATTTTGTTTCCTTATTAAAAATTTAAAAAATTTTGCAAAATTAAAAACCACTAAAAATATATGGTTTATTTATGAGACTTGACTACTTCGTAGGTTCTCTCGTGCTCCTTGTGTTTGACCTTGGTTGCTATTCCAGGTAAAACAAATAGCGATCCACTTACATCTGTGCTTGATTGTTTGATCTTCGTTGAGTGGTTTATTTTTCTTGTTTGTGTCCGACTTGTTGATTGGAGTCACAAAGACCTTGATATTTCTTGATACTTAACCCTAGTTGGTGGGTCGCTTGACAGGGAGCAAAGTTAGCTCCCCCCAAGGGGCAGCCCCATTTAACCCTTATTATATAGGTATATATAAGTATAATTCATAGATGTATAAAAGTATAATTATTTATTTTATCTTATTTTTGATGGTTTTATTTTAATTTCATTATGTACATGTATTTTAAATATTTACAAAATTATAAAAATATAAGACTTAGAAATATAAAGAATAAATATAGTGAATATAACATACATGTATATTGCACAATGAGGGTCCAAAAGCAAACTTTTGCATCTTAACTCCAAATTGAGTGAAAGCACTTCATTAGATAGTTGATTAAAATTTGTGAACAATAAAGATGAGTTTGGTGAATTTTGATCTTGTATTGGTAAGATACATGTCTAGAAAATTTTCTTTGTGCCTTTTTATTATGTGTCTAGGGCACACTGTGGATTATTTTTAAATGAAATAAATTTTTTATTTTTCTTTGTATAAATACAAGTTTCATGCTTAATGTTTATTGATTTGAGGTATAAATAATAAAGAATAAAATGGGTCCCAAAATGTATTTATTGGGTAATAAAAGTTAGAGTTTATTGTGTAATTTTTGATCCTTATCTCCATCTACTTTATTTCTTATTGACCAAGTCAACTCTTGACTTGGTCTCGGGGTTTAAGGTCATTCAATACCTTTGTATTTTCATGTCTTTTCTTTTCTTTATTATTTAATTTTGGTATTAAATACAATATTTTATACACTATTTATAGTATAAATAATAAGTGTTATTTTATACAAGTTGCTGTTATTTACATGCATTTAAACATAGATTTAAGGTTAAAATAAAAGAACAAAGGTAATAAAATATAGATTCACCATCATGTTGCATCTCTATGCTTCTTTAAAATTCTAAATGATATTTTTCGTTTCATCCAACTCAGCACACATGCAATGATTTTCGTGAACTAATACATGGCCTCTCGTCCTCCCGTAGAAATTACTAATGTTCACTGCAACACCTCCATATCGAACATGACTTTGGGTAATACATATAAGAATGCTTCTTCTGAAGTCATCGGAGGGGTCAACGCACCATTACCATCTACTGATTACGTTGGCTATAATCGTTGAGTCAACTCCTCTTATTTTTTAAGTTAAATAAAACAATGAATAAAATATTTGACAAATTATAAATATTAAATAAAAAACTTACATCTTCTTTTCTTAATCTCATGATACCACATATGAGAACTGTTGACCCAACTCTTCTTCTTCAAATGTTCGAAAGTCACGACACGATCATGAATTCATTCCCATATTCCCGACTCTATGAAAAATTAGTTATAAATTTTAATATTATAAATAACAATTTATTTTTAAATATTACCCAATTATGCTTCATATGATAAGCACTTCTTGCTTACCAGTGTGTCGTAGTGAGTTGTTTGTCTCGATTCGACTTATTTTTAAAAGAACTCACCTATAAAATATATATAACATTTCTAAAAAAATATTGATTTTAAAATTTCAATAACTTAATAAATCAATTAGAAATTTCCTTAACCATGCAATCCTCTAGAGGAATGAATTTCGTTTTTAGTCGATATGCTTCCTCAAGAAACTGGGAGAAAGTAAATATCTAAAAATAAAATGGATAAAAATATTTATCACAAATTCTTAGGAAAGAAATTATGAAAACAATCTTACCCATCGATAACTATATCCCCAATCTCCATGCATCTTTATTGTACGGGAAAGGATACCAGAATGAACTAAGAGATTATCATACCACATAAAATGTTGATTAATAAATTAAAATAAAAAGTCAAAAGTCAAAAAATAAAACTAAAAAAATAAAAAATAAACATTCTCACCACAAGTTCATATAAAATTCAGTCTTTTCTCTCCCGATGCACACTAAGCCAATCTCTAATATACATAGGGGCATGCATTCAGACATGCATCCTCAAGTGGTTAGTGAATTCAGGACAATCAACGCATGTCCTCAATAGTTATTTGCACACTTATCCTCTCTCCAAGAGGTAATTGTCCCGAAGATGCACAAACAATCGGTCCTTGATCACAACACATTCTCTCTGAATAAAATATAAATCTTTAAAATGATAGTGAAAGAAAGAAAAAAATACATTCATACAAGACACTCATACCGCTCGACTCGGCCTCATCATGATCAACACACATATCTGCATCATCGGTAACCCCTGCGAGATCAACATCATCTCCAACACCCTCAACCTGATACTCTACCTCAAATCCCTTATCATCACGTGGATCTACCATCTCTTCCTATGAAGGAGGCCGACGAGTAGTAAAACGTACTTGAATCATATCTAAAAAAATTGAGAGTAATAAATTATAGTCAGTCAGTTTGAAAATCATATCTAAATAATATTTTGAAAACCAATTTAAAAAAAGTTAAAACTTACAGTTAGTCCTTAACATTTGATAAACGAACTCTTCTATGGTATTATCATTTTCTCCACTTTGAATATCATAATGACCCAAAGTAATAGTTTTAATCAGAATAACAGATTCATGATATTTATTATCAAGAAGAAAAAATTTTGTTCAATCGGACAAGCGAGGACAAACAACTCTTTATTATATAATATCATTTGTCTCTTAGTAAGACTGATATAACCACGTCGAGGATCCAACTTAAAACCAACCTCTTTATATACATTGAACCATTCACATTTGAACAACACATTGCAACTATTATGATCGAGTGACACTTCATTGGTCTCCTTTACGATGCCATAGTAACAATCACATCCTGATCTTAGAGAACTCTGTACATAAACACTGGTCAAACAATCATCATCATTTATCTTCGCTTTAAATCTAATTCACTGATGTATATACCTGTAGTGAAATGAGTGTTAGACAATGGTAATAATGCTAAGGTATCAAATCAAATATCCATCGTGGATCACCACTGCACTTCAGAATGGAGATCTTATTCTTAAACCACGAGACAAAATTAAAATCATCCTTACCATAAAAACTCATTTAAAAATCCCTGTAAAAACTGTTAATATCTAGAACTTGTTTTAAAATGTAAAAGCGTGCATGTCGCAGTCAATTGCATTCATTTGCTCCATAGTTGTATTTATAATAGGCCTTCTTTGTATTCAAATATGGATAAATAAGAATCATCATAGTCATTGTAGCCAACAATATTTCTCTCTAAAAGTTTGAAGATATCAACTTCTGAATCTAAATATAACAAAGAAGAAAGAGATACATTCTTCAACAAAAATCCCTCAACAATAGAACCCCTTTGATTTTGCACAATTCAATAAGTAATATTTTAATTTCTTCAAAAATCTTTCAACCGGATACATCTAGTGATCGTCGAGAATCGAAGTGCATAAATCTATAAAAATTGAGTGGTTGTGCACAAACGATAATGGACAAATCAATAATGAAATTTATATCCAAGAGCTCAAAATTAAATGACACAAAGGGTGTGTGCATCGACAATGGTGAGAAACGAATCAAACACAAAGAGACAGCTTCTATATGTTATATTTCTTTTTTATTTACTTTTTATTCTAGGGAATGAAGTAAATGCAAAATGAATGTCAATAGCATAAATACAACAAAACTGATATGTGTACATGTTTGCGAAGAGAGCTCATATTGCAACAACATGTCATACAGCAATGAGTAATAAGCACACAACAAAAGCATAGTCTTGCAAATACATGAACATGATAAGACTTAAGCATCAAAAGTTGACGTGAAAACAAATGTCCAAGAAGAATAAAAGAAACATTAATATAGTCAAAGTAGGAGAAAGAGATAAATGGCATATTAATATCTTTTCTTGCTAAGAAGACAAATGATTTTTCTTGGCCTTTCATGCGCAGACTCCTAGTAGTCAGCGTCTATCTCGAGTGCAAGGAACGAAGCCTTAGTTTCTGATGTCGATTGACAAAGGAGAGACTCCTTGTAGCAGCGAGGGGATCCTTTGCAGTACTGTAGAGGTCTGCTCCTGTAACATCCCTAAATCCTAATGACTTATTAAGCCCAAGATGATGAATCATTAGTGAGCTTGATGGAATTTTGAGATGCCATTTGTGGTTAAGTGGAATTAAGAGGCTAAGTAAGGTTTAGTAGTTAATTATGGGTTACTATTCATAGGTGGGTCTTAAGTGCAAATATGAGGTGTGTGTGGGTTTTATGTTGCAATTTTATCAAGGGATAAACACCCTTAACGCCCCCCCTTCAACCTCACTTATCTCCTCTCTTCATCTCTTCACCCTCTTAAGCCATGACCGACCACCCTTATTCCTTCACCTTCTCCCTTTGATTCACTCCTCATTTCTCATCCAAATTTGAGTTTAAAGAGCTCAAATCAAAGCTGGGGAGGAGAGGATCTTGGATCTTTCATTGCATGTAAGATCAAGGGCCAAAGAAGAAGAGAAATCTAAGCTTGAAGTCCAAGGTGTGGAATACTCAACACTTGTTCTTGGAGTGTTCTTCCTCAAGCTTTTGAAGCTTGAATTTGAGGTATAAATTTAGCCCTCCTTTTGCTGCCATTTGTAGATTTGCTACCACTTATATCCTATGTCTTAAATTAAGTCTTTGTTTTGGGGTTTTTGTTACTAAAAATTTGGGATTTGGAGGCTTTAGAGTGGACGGTTTTTGTGGTGTACAGATCTGGTTGTTGTTCTTCAAATCCAAGTTATGCACATGTTTTGGGATTTTTCTTGAGATCATTTGGGGTAAAATTACTTATTGATTAATATTCCATTAAGTTGGACTTCAATCCATGGGTTTGGACACGAAATTGCATGTGATTAGGAATTTTTAGAGAGGCTATATATGGACGGTTTTTCTAAAATGTTCAGATTGTTGTTGCTGAATGTTGGCCAATAATTTTCATGATTTGGGGATCTTCTTTGAATTCCCTTGGGTAGATTTGCTTATTATTATATCTCCATTAAGTTGGCCTATGATTTTTGGCTTTTAATTTGGAATTTGAGGTGATTTGAAAATGATTTGGCTGCTATCATATACAAGTAACTGAATGTGTTCAGATCTGTCCATGCACTTTAAATTAGAGTTTTATGATGAATTTGGGGAGTTTCTTCATGTCTCCTTGAGTGAAATTACTTGTTGATAGATACTCCTTCATGTTAACCATCAATCCATGAGTTTAATTTCGAAATATGATGAGTTTTGAGGAGTTTATGAATGTTGTTATTATGATTGCTACTGAATCTCCAGATTTGATATGGTTGCATTATGGCTAAGGAGATGCATGATTTTGGAAATATTCTTAGACACCCCTTTGGTGGATTTGATTTTGTATATATGGGAGGTACAATACCCATGAAATCCATGTGGTTATGGTGGTGATTTTGAGACCAATTTGGTTGCTGTCCGTGGACCTTGTTGTAACCGAATTTCATTGTTGAATGCATATTTTAATCAAAATTTCTTTAGGCATCTTGTAATAGGTGTTTAAAACCCAAGTCCCATGTTCTCCTTATATTTAAATGGGAAATCAATTTATGATTTAATCCCATAAAGGAGAGGGATTAAGAGAGGATGAATTGATGATTTTAGCTATTGATGCACTGCTATATGGTACTGTGCACCTTTGCAAGTCATTGTTGAGCATTGATGAAATTGATTGGATATTGACCACTGATTTGATGATCTTTAAGCATGAATTGTAAGTGTATTTTGTGGTCTTGAAAGCGATAACTTTGCTTGATTAATTAGGAGAACTTCGATGCTTTGAATTGCCTTATGTTTGCAGCCATATGCTTGATGTACACATAGATTTATGAGTAGAATAGATGCATGATTGGAACATGTGATGCCTTTTAAAGGACCCAATAAGTGTTAGACTTTAAAGTCAATTGAATTCTTAGATGGTGTCTTTGAAGCCATGAAGTTGGGTTTGAACTTAGAAGGATTAGATGCCTTGAACTACTATAAAGTGTGCATGCACATTGCCACTGTTTTGATATGGCAAACTTTGAAAGGGTAAACCCCTATTAGTAACCATTTTAGAGCGTGCCTTAGGATAGTTGTTACTTATAAAGGTGGGCTTGAAACATATATTATGAGTTATGAGATTGGGGATGAACTTAATGATATATATGTGGTTATCATACATGATAATAAGACTATATGAACTTGCCATGAAGCATGTTTTCCTCTAATAGGTAGCCCGATCTTGTGGGTGCTTGTGAATCTTTTGGGACATAGGAAAGAAAGATGTTTTCCGATAAGATAGCCAAGATCATAAGATTGATGTTCTTCAGTAGGAGTTGAGAGAGAGACTATCATAACAGGTCTGTATCCCTGACCTAGGATTAGTTGAGGTTCTTATAGAACAAATTTGGGTCTGGGACTGACAGCTTGTAGATGTGAAATAAATCAGAGAAACCGTAGACACTTAGGGTGAAACATGAATATAAAAGAAATGGTGATGTCACATGTGGTCAGTCATGGAGATTTATACTCCGACTGTGCGAGGGCACGGTGACCCTCACCTGAGCAGTAGATGAGGTCGCTCATCCTTGGGTAGTGGACACCGAGAGCATGGGTCTAGGATCCCAGTCTTTTTCACGTGCTTTCTTTGAGCTAGCTCGATTTTTACGCTTCTTTGGGATCCACGAGTTGTCTAGACCATTCCGCCGACCCGTTGGTTTTTCTTAGAGGGCCTAGGTTGGGGGTTCTCCGTAGTTATTTACGAGCTCGTCTAGTTTTTACTTATCTCTTCTCCTCCGGGAGTTGAGCAACGAGAGAGGAAGTCGGGTCCGGCGGGCTTACCTCTTCTTTTTCCTGCCTCTAGTGGCGTAGTAGTCGTACTACCACTGCATTTCCTATGGACCACACTTCCAATGGGATTGGCGAGACAAACGAATCCCTTCGGAGGTTTCCTCACCACAGAAATTAATAACCTTTTGCCAGGCTTGTGACCAGGTGACGAGGTAGTAATTAATATACTTGTGACAGTTCACCAACTTCCCAGTTAAGTTGTAGTTCCATCAATAGACCTTGATGACTTAATTATTACCTTTCCGCTAGGTTTGTGACCTGGTGATGGGGTAGTGGTTAGTAGACACTGATCAATCCTTTAATTACCTTTCTGCCAGGCTGTGACCTCGTGATGGGGTAAGAGATGGGTGACTTTCCGCTAATTGCCTAGTGACGACTTTTCCACTAAGAGTCTAGTGACGACATGTACCATTAGTAGAGACCGAGGGTTGGGTGTTGAGAGATTTGTGAGTTCATTTCCTCTTGTACACCTTCATGAGCAAGCTATCACGCATGTCGACCGAGTATCAATGTGAGTTGAGAGAAAAGCTAGAAGAAGTGTTGGGAACTTAGTTAGGATGAAAGGTACCATCGCATGCCTACGAAGGCACCCCAAAGCTGAGGAGTACATCATACCTCAGAGTCATAGTGTGAGGTTCAATCTGGACTTTGAAGTCCTACCCGGATATCGAGGTCCTAACCGGACCAAGACCACAGACTTTCTTTTAGGTTTGAGTTATTGTTTGGTTAGTTCCATTGAGTGAGGGAGTCACGGTGTGGTAGTGAGCGAGTGTGTTCTTCTTGTTAGCCTTCCGAAAGCAAGTAGATAACTTAAGAAAATCAATTAACCCATGTTTACTTGATAGTTCTTTTTATCCACTACAGTTTACCTGTCTGTTTTTCTAGCTGTTTCTAGTCTTTTCCTTATTGCTTTTTCCTTAGTAGAACTGTGTAGAATTTGTACTTGACAATTGTTGACATATGCTTGCTTGTTTCCTTTCCACTTGTGGCAGGCAAGGGTCTGGCGACCGAGTAGCCGACTTAGTTGGGGCTGCAGTTGCTTTTTGGTGCAAACACTTTCAGAGCAGGTTTGTCTTTTGGAGTTCAGTTGTACATCTGTTAGTTGTGCTCTCCTCTGTAGTCTTCTTTCAGGTATATATATGTATATGGGTATTGTGGAACCCAAACATGTAAATATGAATGAAATGAAAAGGAATGGTTATCCTGTTGTTCAGTTCTGGAGTACTATTTACTTCCGCTTTTAGTTTCCTCGTGATTGCTTGTTTAACTTAAATAAATCTTGTGAATGTAATGATAAAAAGCGAAAAATTTCCCCAGGTTTTCATAACATCAGATTAACTCTAAGATAATTAAGTAGGTATGACGTGTTTGACGGGTAACCTAAGGTCCTCGAGAGGACAGTCACGACAGGTTTGATATCAGAGCAGAGTTACCCCAATACAGACTTTCGCATAACTTAATAGCTTGAGTTTCGAATAGCGAGAGTCCTCTGACTTCTCGTGAAGCCGAATGGGAAATTTTTGACATTCATAAGATTTATGTAACCACAAGTCACCAGAACATTTCATTCATATAAGTATCTCAAGAGGAGAAATAGTACAACTGGTTATTTCCTAAAGTGTGCTTAACTATGCCATGGTTCTGTGTACATACGATACAAGGAGGATTAGCATGGCACCACGAGCAGCTCATGATCATCCAGGAGAGATGGTGCAGGTGCTAGCTGCACTTACTGATCTGCGGTAGAGACAGGATCAGATACTTGCCCAACAGACTGAGTTGGCGGAGTGACAGACTGGGATGGAGTTGAGGATGGAGGAGCTGTCTGACTTCTCATACCACACATCCAGGGATGAGTCCGCTAGAGACAAGCATCTATTCTCTGAGGAGATTCACCAGCATTCTTAGGGAGAAATTCCAAGGGAGTCATGAGCCGACAGAGCTGAGGTAGGCCAAGGGCCTGTAGCAGAAGCAGAGGTCACACGGTTTGTTCTTCCTACTGCACCGAGACACCATGATGTTTTCACATCCTACCAGAGAGCTGGAGTACCCAGGTTCCAGGGCACATGTATGTCTGACGAGGCTGGGTAGTGGCTCAGGACGGTGGCGAAGGTGTTCAGGATGATTCAGGCACCACCAGAGTCGTGGTTACCCTTTGTTGAGTTCTCACTTACTGGGTTTGCAGAGCGCTGGTGGGAGGCTACTGTGTCTGAGATGGGGAGTGTGCCGACTTGGACAAACTTTGAGACCCACTTCAGAGCCCACTTCTTCTCAGGGAAGTAGAGAGAGACACATCGCAGGTTGTTTGCAGAGCTGAGACAGGGCAGACTGACAGCACGAGAGTACTTTGTGCGCTACATAGAGTTGTCACGCCACACATCTTTTACAGCTGCTTTTCCAGATGAGAATCTGGAGAAGTTTGTTCGTGGCATGAGGGAGGATGTTTAGGAGAAGTTGGCAGGGCTGAGACTGACTACCATCGCTGAGGTTACTGACGCAACAGAGCGGATTGAGGACGTCCATGAGAGACGTTTTGGGAGTACTTTTAGATCGCCATCAGTACCACAGAGGTCGGCTGGACCTATTCGGCGACAGCTCCGACCACAGTGGTCAGCACGATGCTTTCGTCCGACATGGACGGCTTCTTCTGGCAGTGTTCGTTGGACCCCCACGACTACTTTGGGAGGAGCACTGGCTAGTAGAGGTTTTGAGGCAGCGCGACCATCTGGGTCGTAGAGATTTGGAGAACAGAGTACGAGACCCGCAGAGAGTACCGGTCCATCTTCTACGCCGAGCAGGGCAATCAGGTGCTACCAGTACCAACAGGTGGGACATGTCAGGTCCCAGTGACCACAACTACAGACTCCACCATCTCCACCTCCACCGCGTTCAAGAGTTACCGAGAGGAGCTCCTGGTACAGAGGTCAGCAGAGATCAGCTCAGAGCGCAGCAGGATCCAATGCCGGATCTATGCAGCAAGGACAGATTCATGCGGTTACAGCTGAGCAGGCACAGACCGTGGCCACGGTCATGAAAGGTATGGTTTCAGTTTCGAGCCATCCTTTTCACGTGTTGTTTGACTCCGGTGCTACCCATCCGTTTCTTGCTGTGAGGCTTCTAGCTACATTGGGTAGAGTCACGGAGGACGTAGATCCTCCATTTCACATTCGAAGGTCAGGCAGACAGTTGTTCGTGATTTCAGAGATAGTTAGAGGGCTACCAGTGTCCTTAGGCGATCACGAGATGACTGCGGACTGCCTTCTACTACAGCTTGATGAATTCGACATGATTTTGGGCATGGATTGGTTGTCTACACATCACGCCTTAGTCGACTGTTACAGGAAGACTGTTGTCTTCAGGATCCTCGGCTTGACAGAGTTCATTATTGAGGGGACATTGCAGGACTCCAGGATGGAGTACATTTCAGTGCTGAGAGCACAACGATTGGTTGATCAGGGATGTGACATTTTTCTGGCCTTTGTTCAGGAGGTTACAGATAGAGAGTCGATGGCTCTGGACATTAGAGTTGTGTCGGAGTATCCCGACGTGTTTCCTGAGGAGTTACCAGGACTACCTCCAGTTAGAGAGATCGAATTTGAGATCTCGTTACTTCCCGATACGCAGCCGATCTCTATGGCTCCGTATCGCATGGCACCCACAGAGCTGAGAGAGCTGAAGGTGCAGCTACATGAGTTTCTTGACTTAGGCTTTGTGAGGCCGAGCACTTCACCTTGGGGCACTCCTGTACTCTTTGTTCGGAAGAAGGATGGAACCATGCGGTTGTGCATTGACTACAGACAGCTGAACAAGAGGACGGTGAAGAATCGTTATCCTCTGCCATGCATTGGTGATCTATTTGATCATCTACAAGGATCTTCGGTGTTCTCGAAGATCGACCTCCGCTCGGGTTACCATCAGTTGAGGATTCGGGAGACATACATCCCGAAGACAGCCTTTCGGACACGGTATGGCCACTGCGAGTTTGTAGTGATGCCATTCGGACTGACGAATGCCCCCGTGACATTCATGGACATGATGAATAGAGTGTTCCATCCTTACTTGGACAAGTTTGTTGTGGTGTTCATAGATGACATGCTGGTTTACTCGAAGAATGAATGGGACCATGAGAACGACTTGAGAGCAGTTCTTGGTACCTTGAGAGAGCATAGACGGTATGCCAAGTTGAGTAAGTGTGAGTTTTGGCTACCTCAGGTCTCATTCTTGGGACACGTCATCTCAGGAGCAGGAGTCGCAGTGGACCCTGCGAAGATAGATGCAATGATGTCTTGGGAGAAACCCGAGACAGTGACACAGAGCCGTAGTTTTCTTGGGTTGGCAGGATATTACAGACGCTTTGTCAGCAACTTTTCGCGGATTGTACTACCCTTGATGCGTTTGACGCAAAAGGGAGTACCTTTTGTTTGGGATAGTTCGTGCGAGCAGGCCCTCAAGACACTGAAGGAGAGACTTACTACAACTCCGATTCTTGCTCTACCGTCAGGTACACAAGACTACGCGGTTTACACAAACACGTCAGGTGACGGTTTGGGAGCAGTGCTGATGCAAAAGGGGCATGTGATTGCCTATGCTTCGAGACAGTTGAGACCGCATGAGCGGAATTACCCCACGAATGATCTTGAGTTGGCGGCAATGGTCTTCGCTCTGAAGATCTGGTGCCACTACTTGTACGGGGTTGACTTTGAGCTCTTCACAGACCACAAGATCCTGAAGTACATATTTGATCAGAAGGAGCTGAACATGAGACAACGCAGATGGTTAGAGCTGCTGAAGGAATACGATTGCATGATCTCTTACCATCCCGGTAAGGAAACGTGGTTGCAGACGCCCTCAGCAGGAGAGAGCATACGGAGGGTACGATGAACTGGCTATACACTTGGGACTTACTTGCAGCACTGACGGATTGGCATCCGTAGGACAATGCGTCTTCTCCCATTTCCGTACCTCTGAGGTTCAGCAGTCTTTGGGACCATATAGTGACAGGTCAGCAGACAGACCCGTGGATTCACGATAGATACATGCGGGCAATGAAGGATGAGTTTGATGACTTTGTTGTCTCAGAGTCGATTATGTGGAAGGTAGGTCGGGTAGTGGTTCCCGACGATGGGCAGCTACGAAGAGACATACTTGACGAGGCGCATTGTTCGCATCTTTCCATTCATCCCGACAGTACGAAGATGTACCACGATCTTCGTAGACATTTCTGGTGGGACGGGATGAAGAGGGACGTAGACGGGCATGTCAGCAGGTGTTTGACTGGTGAAGGCGGAGCACAGAAGACCACCTGGTTTACTGCAGCCTCTCCCCATTCCTGAGTGGAAGTGGGAGAGCATTTCGATGGACTTTGTTACGGGATTGCCGAGGATACCGAGAGGCCATGATTCCATTTGGGTCATTGTTGATAGGTTGACAAAGTCAGCCCATTTCATGCATGTCAGCATGACTTATACACCTTCTCAGTTGGCCCGATTGTACATACAACACATTGTGAGATTACACAGCATACCCCGAGAGGTAGTGTCTGATAGAGACTCGAGGTTCACTTCCCATTACTGGCAACTGTTCATGTCAGCACTACAGACCGAACTGAAGATGAGTTCACCATATCATCCTCAGACAGAGGGACAGAGCGAGCGTACGATACATACCTTGGAGGATCTTTTACGCGCATGTTCTCTAGAGTGGAAGGGATCTTGCAAGGATCATTTACCTCTTGTTGAGTTCACTTACAACAATAGCCATCATTCGAGCATAGGCATGGTGCCGTTCGAGGCTATTTACGGGCGGAGATGCCTTACGCCAATCAGTTGGCACGAGGTAGGGGATCATGAGTTGTATACCATGGATCTCTTAGAAGAGACTACGAGGCTTGTTGATTTGGTGAGGAGGAAGCTCTTAACGGCACAGAGTCGCCAGAAGAGCTACGCAGATCGACGACGCCAAGACTTGGAGTTTCAGGTTGGAGATTTTGTGTTCCTATGTGTATCTCCCATGAAGGGGATACAATGTTTTGGAGTTCGTGGCAAGTTGGCGCCACGTTTTGTCGGGCCATTCGAGGTACTTTCACGTGTTGGGAAAGTTGCATACAGACTGGCACTTCCCCCACGTCTGGCGGCCATACACGACGTATTCCATGTGTTGAACTTGAGAAAGTACGTGCACGATCCTTGACACGTCATCAGTCATGAGAGCGTTGACGTAGAGCCAGAGTTGACATATGAGGAGGAGCCTGTACGGATACTTGATTTCGCGGTCAGGAGGCTTCGAAATAAGGAGATTCCCTTGGTCAGGATCCTATGGCACCGACAGGGTGTTGAGGAGGCGACATGGGAAACCGAAGCAGGAATGCGCGAGAGATACCCGTGACTTTTCTCAGGTACTTTCTCAGTTTAACTTTATTAGTTTATCTGTGTGGCAAACCATTTCACATTTTGGGTAAAAACCTTCTTTGAGGTTTTTATGGGCTAAAAATCTTTTTAAGGGTTTTATGACATACCAAACAAAACTCGATTTAGACGCGGAGTCTCGAGGACGAGACTCTCTTTGAGGTTTTTATAATTGTAATATCCCCAAATCCTAATGACTAATTAAACCTAAGATAATAAATCATTAGTGAGCTTGATGGAATTTTGAGATGCCATTTGTGGTTAAGTGGAATTAAGAGGCTAAGTAAGGTTTAGTAGTTAATTATGGGTTACTATTCATAGGTAGGCCTTAAGTGAAAATATGAGGAGTGTGTGGGTTTTATGTTGCAATTTTCCCAAGGGATAAACACCCTTAACGCCCCCTTCAACCTCACTTATCTCCTCTCTTCATCTCTTCACCCTTAAGCCATGGTCGACCACCCTTATTCCTTCACCTTCTCCCTTTGATTCACTCCTCATTTCTCATCCAAATTTGAGTTTCAAGAGCTCAAATCAAAGCTGGGGAGGAGAGGATCTTGGATCTTGGATTGCATTAAGATCAAGGGCTAAAGAAGAAGATAAATCCAAGCTTGAAGCCCAAGGTGTGGACTGCTCAACACTTGTTCTTGGAGTGTTCTTCCTCAAGCTTTTGAAGCTTGAATTTGAGGTACAAATTTAGCCCTCCTTTTTCTGCCATTTGTAGATTTGCTACCACTCATATCCCAGGTCTTAAATCAAGTCTTTGTTTTGGGGTTTTTGTTACTAAAAATTTGGGATTTGGAGGCTTTAGAGTGGACGGTTTTTGTGGTGTCCAGATCTGGTTGTTGTTCTTCAAATCCAAGCAATGCATATGTTTTGGGATTTTTCTTGAGCCCATTTGGGGTAAAATTACTTATTGATTAATATTCCATTAAGTTGGCCTTCAATTCATGGGTTTGGACACGAAATTGCATGTGATTAGGAATTTTTAGAGAGGCAATACATGGACAGTTTTTCTAAAATGTTCAGATTGTTGTTGCAGAATGTTGGCCAATAATTTTTATGATTTGGGGATCTTCTTTGAGTTCCCTTGGGTAGATTTTCTTATGATTATATCTCCATTAAGTTAGCCTATGATTTTTGACTTTTAATTTGAAATTTGAGGTGATTTGGAAATGATTTGGCTGCTGTCATATACAAGTAATTGAATGTGTTCAGATCTGTCCATGCACTATAAATTAGAGTTTTATGACGAATTTGGGGAGTTTCTTCATGTCTCCTTGAGTGAAATTACTTGTTGATAGATACTCCTTCATGTTAATCATCAATCCATGGATTTACTTTCGAAATATGATGAGTTTTGAGGAGTTTATGAATGTTGTTATTATGATTGCTACTGAATGTCCAGATTTGATATAGTTGCATTATGGCTAAGGAGATGCATGATTTTGGAAATATTCTTAGACTCCCCTTTGGTGGATTTGATTTTGGATATATGGGGGATACAATACCCATGAAATCCATGTGGTTGTGATGGTGATTTTGAGACCAATTTGATTGCTGTCCATGGACCTTGTTGTGGCCGAATTTCATTGTTGAATGCATGTTTTAATCAAATTTTTTTAGGCATCCTTTAATGGGTGTTAAAAACCACAAGTCCCATGTTCTCCTTATATTGAAATGGGAAATCAAGTTATGATTTAATCTCATAAATGAGAGGGATTAAGAGAGGATGAATTGATGATTTTAGCTATTGATGCACTGCTATATGGTACTGTGCACCTTTGCAAGTCATTGTTGAGCATTGATGAATTTGATTGGATATTGACCACTGATTTGATGCTCTTTAAGCATGGATTGTAAGTGGATTTTGTGATCTTGAAAGCGATAACTTTGCTTGAGTAATTAGGAGAACTTCGATGCTTTGAATTGCCTTATGTTTGCGGCCATATGCTTGCTGTACACATAGATTTATGAGTAGAATAGATGCATGATTGGAGCATGTGATGCCCTTTAAAGGACCCTATAAATGTTAGACTTTAAAGTCAATTGAATGCTTAAATGGTGTCTTTGAAGCCATGAAGTTGGGTGTGAACTTAAAAGGAATAGATGCCTTGAACTACTATGAAGTGTACATGCACATTGCCACTGTTTTGATATGACAAACTTTGAAAGGATAAACCCCTATTGGTAACCATTTTAGAGCGTGCCTTAGGATAATTGTTACTTTTAAAGGTGGGCTTGAAACACATATTATGAGTTATGAGATTGGGGATGAACTTAATGATATATATGTGGTTATCATACATGATAATAAGACTATATGAACTTGCCATGAAGCATGTTTTCCTCTAATAGGTAGCCCGATCTTGTGGGTGCTTGTGAATCTTTTGGGACATAGGAAAGAAAGATATTTTCTGATAAGATAGCCAAGATCATAAGATTGATGTTCTTCAGTAGGAGTTGAGAGAGAGAGAGACTATCATAACAAGTCTGTATCCCTGACCTAGGATTAGTTGAGGTTCTTATAGAACAAATTCGGGTCTGGGACTGACAGCTTGTAGATGTGAAATAAATCAGAGAAACCGTAGACACTTAGGGTGAAACATGAATATAAAAGAAATGGTGATGTCACATGTGGTCAGTCATGGAGATTTATACTCCGACTGTGCGAGGGCACGGTGACCCTCACCTGAGCAGTAGATGAGGTCACTCATGCTTGGGTAGCGGACACCGAGAGCATGGGTCTAGGATCCTAGTCTTTTTCACATGTTTTCTTCGAGCCAGCTCAGTTTTTACGCTTCTTTGGGATCCACGAGTTGTCTAGACCATTTCGCTGACCCGTTGGCTTTTCTTAGAGAGCCTAGGTTGGGGGTTCTCCGCAGTTAGTTACGAGCTTGTCTGATTTTTACTTATCTCTTCTCCTCCGGGAGTTGAGCAACGAGAGAGGAAGTCGGGTCCGGCAGGATTACCTCTTTCTTTTCCTGCCTCTAGTGGCACAGTAGTCATACTACCACTGCCTTTCCCTTGGACCACACTTCCAATGGGATTGGCGAGACAGACAAATCCCTTCGGGGGTTTCCTCACCGCAGAAATTAATTACCTTTCTGCAAGGCTTGTGACCTGGTGATGGGGTAGTGATTAATATACTTGTGACAGTTCACCAATTGCCCAGTTAAGTTGTAGTTCCATCAGTAGACCTTGATGACTTCATTATTACCTTTCCGCTAGGTTTTCGACCTGGTGATGGGGTAGTGGTTAGTAGACACTTATGAATCCTTTAATTACCTTTCCTCCAGGCTGTGACCTCGTGATGGGGTAAGAGATGGGTGACTTTCCGCTAATTGCCTAGTGGCGACTTTTCCACTAAGAGTCTAGTGACGACATGTACCGTTAGTAGAGACTAACGAGGGTTGGGTGTTGAGAGAGTTGTGAGTTCGTTTCCTCTTGTACACCTTCATGAGCAAGCTATCACACATGTCGACCGATGATCAATGTGAGTTGGGAGAAAAGCTAGAAGAAGTGTTGGGAACTTAGTTAGGATGCAAGGTACCATCGCATGCCTACGGAGGCACCCCAACCCTGAGGAGTACATCATACCTCAGAGTCATAGTGTGAGGTTCAAACTGGACTTTGAAGTCCTACCCAGATATCAAGGTCCTAACCGGACCAAGACCACAAACTTTCTTTTAGGCTTGAGTTGTTGTTTGGTTAGTTCCATTGAGCGAGGGAGTCACGGTATGGTAGTGAGCGAGTGTGTTCTTCTTGTTAGCCTTCCGAAAGCAAGTAAATAACTTAAGAGAATCAATTAACCCACTTTTAATTGCTAGTTCTTTTTGTCCACTACAATTTACATTTCTGTTTTTCTAGTTGTTTCTAGCCTTTTCCTTACTGCTTTTCCTTAGTAGAACTGTGTAGAATTTGTACTTGACAATTGTGGACAGATGCTTGCTTGTTCCCTTTCTACTTGCGGTAGGCAAGGGTCTGGCGACCGAGTAGCCGACTTAGTTGGGGCTGCAGTTGTTTTTTGGTGCAAACACTTTCAGAGTAGGTTTGTCTTTTGGAGTTCAGTTGTACATCTGTTAGTTGTGCTCTCCTCTGTAGTCTTCTTTCAGGTATATATATGTATATGGGTGTTGTGGAACCCCAACATGTAAATATGAATGAAATGAAAAGGAATGGATATCCTGTTGTTCAATTCTGATGCACCATTTACTTCCGCTTTTAGTTTCCTCGTGGTTGCTTGTTTATCTTAAATAAATCTTGTGAATGTCATGATAAAAAGCAAAAAATTTCCCCAGGTTTTCATAACATCGGATTAACTCTAAGCTAATTAAGTAGGCGAATGACGTGTTTGACGGGTACCCTAAGGTTCTCGGGAGGACGGTCACGACAGCTGCAAATCTGCAATAACCTTGAGCCACTCGATCGAGCGCTTCACACAAAATCTGGTGTTTTCAAGGTCCTTACTGCGTGAACTTCCTGATATTGATCGAGCAACTCCGGGTTGATGCAGAGTTACTCCAGACCTCTGCAGTACTGCAAAGGATCTGCGCTCCATCAGCAAGCAGGTCCTCCGTGGTACTGTAGAGGTTTGCTTTATATGCGCACCAACCCATCATATGCACGTTCGATATGCAGCAAAAATCAGCTACGTACATCTTAGTTTTAAGCTCAAACCTCTGTGATGCTTTCGTTGTACTTTTATCCATCCATAGAAATACTGTGCAAGTAGATATCTTCCCAAAACAAGTTAAATGAAGCATAAGATATGACGTGAACTAAAAGAAACAAATAGATGAAGAAGAAATAAGAAGGAAAAAAGTGAAAGAAGAATATATATATATATATATATGCATGTGAGACGGGGGGTAGTGTCTTGTTGGGTTTGCAGCCATTCACAAACTTTCCTTTGTGTAAAGATTGACCTGCCGATGACTCCGATTCCATGTGCCGTCATCTCCAAGTAAGAAGCCTCAACACCCTGCCCCTTTACATGATCTAATTCCTGTTCCAACAAGTTCCGGCATGATTGTAGGCCACCCTAGGATTCCAACACAATGAGCGTGCTTCGGCTCCATTTGAATCAGTTACGCACGATTTGCGCACACTCATAACCTACTCATAGCTGCTCAGCTCATTCCCTTGGATTCTTGCCTTCCAGTATTTATTTCCTTCTCGTACAAAACATCCGAGCAAATTCTCTGCAGTATTGCATATGACTACTGTAACTCCTCACCAACATGTAGTCGTTTGATAAGATCACGCGGTTCACACGAAATCTAAGTTTTTCAAAACCCTTACCTTGTGAACTGCTCGATCTTGATCGATGAGGAGGTACAACAGACCTCTGCAGTACTACAAAGGATCCGCTCGCCTACACTTGCCACCTAAGCTGCTCGATCTTGATCGAGCTGTTGAAGCTTGATCTCAATTTAGAGAAATCCTCCATAGTACTACAGGGGATGCCCTCGGACTGGATTGGAGTGTAATGTGGGCATGATTGTCGTGTTCTTGTATCGTAACCTTTCAAATCACTAGCGTTGAGTTTGTGCTCAAAGAAATAGTGCATCAATGAATAGGACCCCATTGTCTTATATTAGCAATATGATTTGAATAATGCTCGTTGGATGATTGATATTATGTGAAAAGAGGAATTTGCGAGGGTCTAATGTAGTCCACATAAGGTGGGAGCTACACTATCGCTGAAGCGACAACTCAGAAACTCAACTAATTCAACTACTAATCCACATATAAATCAAGCTATAAAAATAAAAATAATTGTGGAGTTTAAATATACTATAACTCTATAAATGTGTGTATAGGTGTAAGTATGTGTAGAGTATCGAACACTAGGATCAAACAAGATAGATCAGGCAATAAATGCATAAAATTTGTGTCCCTCTTGTCCATGTAGTTTTATGTGGGTTTTTATATTTTATAATATATATATATATTTTAATTTTATATAATTGTTTTTAATTTATATATTTTCTTATTATTAATTTAATGTTCTTTTTAAATAAGTAATATAAGAATATATACTACTATATATACAATATAAGCTAATATAATGATCAATACTGATAAAAATTAAAAATATAGGAATAAAATATTTTTGTGTTTTAAATATATTTTTACTATTTTTACGATTTTTTATAATTGTGATAATTTTGAAATATTTTAAAGTAAAAAATATCCCAAATCAGGGATTAAATAAAGAGGCCAAATTGTTTTAGAAATTAAAAATAAAAATAAAACCAAAATTTTCCAAAACTATTTTTAATTCATAATAGATAATAAAAATAAAATTACAGAATATGAAATTGTATTTTGGAATATTTAAGAGTTTTTTAGATTTGGAAAGGATTTTGTAGATTTTTAATTTTTATGAGTTTTCTTTTTCTGTTTTTAGTGATTTTTGATCTAAATTCAGGGAAAACAAAAATTCACAATATATATTTTTGGGAATTTTTCAAAACATTTTTAATTTTTTTGTAATTTTTAAATCAAAGAGGGACAAAAACATGTTCTTTTGATTTTTAATATATATATATATATATATATATATTAAAAGCACATAAAATAAAAATCCAAAAATATAGCATGAATCTATATGACAGCAAACACCTAATCCTATTTTTGATATTTTTTGAATCACATATGATAATTTTTATAAATTGAAAACACACACAAATATTAATGAACTAGCAGTGGCATAATTGCAAAAATAAAGGCAGGGGCTAATGCGTGAATATCCCAAAATATTATTGCCAATTATAGTTTATAGACTACAATTAAATACCAAAATGAGCAAGGTCCTAACTATAAAATGTCACCTCATGTGGGACAACACGCGAGATGACGTAGCCAGTACCAAAGTGCAAATACGATGAAATACTAGAGGTAGCGTGCAAATTCCACAAAAGTTTTAAACTAAATAAATAAGTTATAGCACTAAAACAAAAGGAAAAATTGTATGGGGGGAGGGAGAGGGGGAGGGGTGGATTTCACAATTCATTCCACTAAGGCATGATCCAATGACTCCTGGTCTTCCACTTACCACGTGTCTGCTCGAGAGGGGACGATGATGCTTCAACAATGGATGGTATAGATTAGATCTTGGGTGAGAGATCAATGGTAGAGGCTCACTCTAATTCAACGATGACTTCTCAATCTGGGTCTGGTCTCTTGATCCAACTACGAAGAGGGTTGGTGGAGGAACTCGATGAAATCACCTAAGGTGAGTTTTGATCTGACACAGTGCGTGTCTTCAGCCACCAATCTCTCTATCGATGGCTCCTCTCGCTCCTGCTATAGTCTCGTGTCTCCCATAGGTCACAAGAAGGTCCGGGGCCACAGATTTAACTCATGTGGCTCGATTTGCATCGATGATCTGGGAATGACTGTTTTGACAAAATTGGCCCCTCAGATGGGTCCTGTAGCTCCTAGGTCTTCCATGGTTAGAACAAGCTCAAAAGGCAAAGGTCTTAGGGGCTGGGGGGGGGGGGGGGTGAATGAGTGGTGGAATGGAAGGGGCGATTGTTCTCTAGTGAGGCAACATAGGTGGAACACTCAAGATCTTGCTTCAAGGGGGGGGGTCAAGGTGAATGGAGGTCCTGGGATATGGGAAGCGATGAAGAATGAAGTGGATGTTGAAGTTGGGTCAGAACATGGGTGTAGAATGATGGAGGCCTGGGAAGATCATCGGGCACAAAGATGTGAAGGGAAAAGCAATTATATCACCAATGAGTGTAGGGTGTAGAGGTCACTGGAGCTCTAGAGCTCCGACGAGGGCTTAGATCCTAAAATAGTATAAATGGTCAATTAACATACTAAATAAAAGCATAAATATAAACCTAGGGATTACATCTAACTAACGATCTAGAGTAAACTAACATCAACTGGCTGGTGTCAGGAGATGGGGGGCACCCGATGAATATTCATTTCATCATCTTTATTATATCATTTTGGACTTAAAAACCTTAGTAAATGCGTGTAAATACCCTTAATATAGTGTACACAATACTGTTTTTAATGCCAAAATTATAGAATAAAGAAAAGAAAAGAAAAATAATAAAATATCGTAGATATTTTATGACCCTAAACTCCGAGACTTTGGCATCTCAATGACTAGGTTGACAAGGAATAAAGTATGGAGAGATGAGGGCCATGAATACAATAAAATCCTTATTTATTTCTTCATTTCTATTGATTTTCGAGATCTATTTTTAGTTCCACTTTTTATACCTAAAATAAAGAAACTTTGAACATGAAAGTTATAGATAAAAAAATAGAAAAATACAAAATTGATTTCATACAAAAATGATATATATTGTACAAGATACAATCTAAATAAGATTCCAAAATCCCAACTTACCAGACCCATATCTCTCAAATAAAAACTCAAAATATATCAAAACAATGTAGTTATATATAACTTTTAATAATCTATTTAATAAAGGTGGTTTCATATCTTTTGGAGTTAAGATGTGAAAGTTAGGTTTTGGACCCCTATTGTATAATTATACCGATTAAAATATTCATTTGATTTATTATTCATTATTTTTATAATTTTATATTTTTACAATTTTGTAATATTATTTATAATATTTGTGAATGTTAAAACATGAATAAAAGAATAAATAAAACATTAAAATAATATATATATATAAAATACATAGGTAAAATACCTACAACTATACCTATCAAATAAATATACCTATTTATTTAAGTGTATATATTAAATCTGAAAAATATAATAAAAATATATTTAACTATCTAAAAACAATTTATAAAAATATAAAATAATAAATTTAATTAATAAAAATAAAATATACAAATTAAAAATAAAAAACTTAAATACATAGAGGAATATACCTATAGTGTACCCCTAAAAAGCAACTTGTAATTAACAAGCTCTAAAAAATAAACAAAAATCATAATAAAATACCTTGTAAAATAATAAATATTTTTTTATTTATAATTTAAAATCAATAAAATCGTTTATTATTTATCTATTATAAATATTTTCTAGGGTCGATTTTTCCTGGTTAGTCCACGTGGACCAACAAGGTTGCTTGGAGAGTTGACCCCAGTCAACTCTCTGACTCGCACTTGATGCCTCTGGCATCTTGCTTTGACATGCTTTTCATCGATTTTTGTGGCCTGACTCATTCACCCATTTGGAGCAATTCCTTTGCAACTTTTCTTACTCGATCCTCCATTGTAGATGCCCGCATGATTCCTGGCCTTTGCGTCACTGATTCTGTCGTTCTTCTCGATTGAAGTTCCCTGTCCACCTCGCATGTACATAATCTTCTCCTCTTCCCCTTATCAAATTTGAACCCTTTTGACCTATCTAGGCCTCTCCTTTCTTGTTCTCCAGACTGGAGATTGTAATCAGATCTCCTCCAACAAGGAAGGTGGCGAAGCACGTGGTCTAGGGGTGGCTCTACCCCCATCTCCAGACACCGACCATGAGGTCTGCTTCTCAGCTCCTCCAGTGAGTTACCCTTTTTCTAGTGTAGACGTAACCTTAGGTTTGTTTCACGCTTTTATTTTATCACTTAACCACTCACAGTAGCCGTTAATCGCTTTCCGTAGTTCACCGGAGCTCTGCTTCGGCAAACCTTCCACCCACGCCATTCACCATCCATTGCAACCCTGCTAGCTCTGGGAACCTTTCCTCTTTGTTCTTGAGATCACCTTTCAGGACCTAGGTGCCAAAGGACTCCTCTTGATTTTACAGAGGCGGAAGCTACCTGGAGCTATCCTCCTTCTCTAACCTCATGGCGGCGCTTCGACCATTGACTCGCCATTTTGAAGCATCCTGCCACTCAAGGAACCTCCCAAGAACCCTTTCGTACCGTCTAAAGCGAATATTATGGACGGAGATCGATGCTACGTTAAATCTAAACTCGTCGGGGATGAGTTCCTCCACCGTTCTTCCACCATTGCCAGAACCGTCTGATCCTTCCATGTTCTTGGCAAGTTACAACATTCGTTGGATCCGTTGTGCCCGTCACCATCTGATTTACATCAATGATCTAATTGTGGTCTTCAATAACGAAGGGGTATCGACCGTTGGATACGCGACATGCGACATAAGTGATCGATCTGCTCCGTCCACCTCCACCTTTGACTTGGGTATTTTGCATTTCAACCTTATTAATTTCTGTATTTAATAATTTGACTATAAACATTCCTATACCATTTATTTTTTTTTTCATTTTGCAAAAGGCTCCCAAGCTTTTGATAACTGCAAGTCGGTCCAAGCTACATCACCTCTCGTAACACATCACGTGAGGGGACATTTTGCAGCAGACCTCCTAGGATATTATGTATTTCTAATTAGTCTAGAAACTATTTTATTCCATTATATTTTTTTGTGAAAATTGCAGAAAAGCCTTTGGACTTTATTTTATTTGCAAAAGGCTCTTACAAACATTGTAGTTTCTCTTTATTTATTGTATTTATTTCATATAGTTACATTACTCCATAAAATTCACAAAAATATATTTAAGCTCCTGGTTGCATCTAATTTCATGCATATTTTTATATTTCAATTCATGGCTTTTTATTATTTATTAAAAATAAAGAAGAGACTTTTTGTCCCTATTTGCAATAGAAAATACATAAAAAATAAATTCTTTTTGAAAAATTCCAAAAAAGTAAATTTTTATATTTATTTACTTATTTTAGAACTACAGACCAAATCACTAAAAATCATGATAGAAAACTCAAAAATTAGAAAACCCCAAAAACCTTTATAAAAATATAAAAAATTCTTAAAAATTCAAAAATTATGCTTTATGTTTTATATTTTTCTTTATATTATTATCCATCTATAAAACTTAATTTGGAGTAACTTTTATACTATTTTCTATTTTTCATCTCCGTTTTAATTTCAGATATTCATTTAAACCCTGTTTTTGAGAATTTTTGACTTTAAAAATATACAAAAATTATCAAAAATTCCAAAAAATCACAAAATAGTAAAAAACATTTAAACCCCAAAAATATTTTATTTTCTTAATTTTGACTAATTTTCTTAACTATTATATCTATTATAGGATAGATTGTATAGATATCCTTTATACACCTTTATATATATTTTAAAAGAAAAAGAAAATATAAAAATATAAAATATAAAAATGGAATGCAAAATCAGAGAATTAAAAACAAAATACAAAACTAAAAAAAATAATATAAAAATTTAAAACCTACAAACAATACATATTGACACATAGTTCACAATCATTTTTGTGCAATTATTGCCCGATGTATCCTGCTTGGTCCCTGTGTTAGACCTCTACATACTTGCACCTATATAGTATATACATCCTTCATGTGGACTTATAATAAATTTTAACTCTGCATTGCTTTTTATTGCTTAATTATCATTGTGTGTTAATTGTTGATTAACCTGGGTTTCATGTGCAGTCTCTTCAGTGACATTGTGGTCTTGCCTTGTGTAGACGACACTAGACCCTCACAAAACTCAAGTTATCAGTACCTCATGGTGGTGCTCTACCAGAGATGGTGGAAGTTGCCTCTAACCATGCCTTTACTCACATGACATGACTGGAGAGGGCTCATGTCACGAGCCTTCGTCACAAGCACAAGAAGAGGAGTCAAAACGTGGCCAAGAGGATTCAAAAAATCAATCAAAGGGATGGATCTAGGCTATATCCAGAGGTGGTTTGATCGAGGTGCAACACTCGATTCAGAGGAGCAACCTTCGAGGAATCGAACACGCGTGATAGAGGGACGATTGGGGATGAAAAATGCTGAAGGAATCATTTCATTTTGATGATTACATCGATTTGGAGAAAAAGGAGAATACTGGTCAAGTTCTAGATCTGACTGACCTTGACCTAGGGAAGGACAGTTGACCGAGGTCAACTGTTAACACAATCTGGTTGGTCTACGTGGACCAACCAAGAAAAAAGGTGACACAAAAATATTTGTAAATTCATTAATAATTAGAAATGATTATATTTAATTAAAATTATAAAATAAAAAGTGTTTATTATTTTTTATAGTGTTTTAATATGATTTATATTTATTTTTATGAGGCTATTTATTATGAGTTATTTTTAGGGTTTTATTTATAGGTATATTTTCCTATGTTTTGTGTATTTTATTTTTATTTTGTATTTTATTCTATTATTTTATATATTCATAAGTTATATATATATTTATTGCATTTTTCGATGTTATTTGTGAACTTAAATAAATAGATTTAAGTATGGGAAAAATGTTTATGCCCCCTAGGGGGAGCTAACTTAGCTCCCCCACCCCTTTTTTCATATATTTTTTTATTTTTTTGAAATCTAAAAACGTGTAAATTCATTATTAAATCCCTACATTATGTCATTCAAATTTCATGCGAAACAAAGACTCCTACGACCTCCATCCGGATGTGGTCGGTTTAAAAAATCCTGTTACCGTTAAAAAATGACTGTCTGGATGGAGGTCGTAGGAGTCTCTATTTCGCACGAAATTTTAATGACATAATACAGGGATATGTTTATGAAATTCCACGGAAGAAAATTTCAAAAAAAATAAAAAATAGAGTGAAATGGGGCGGGGGGAGCCAAGTTAGCTCCCCTAGGGGGCAGCCCCATTTAACCCTTTAAGTATAGATATTTCATTTATGTATTTTGTATACTTATTTTATTTTAATATTTTTACGGATTTATTCTAGTCTAAATATGTACATATACTATAAATAATATTTTCAAAATTATAAAAATATAAAAGAATAAATAAAAATGAATATTTTATTCGGGTATAATCTACAATAGGGGTCCAAAACATAACTTTCACACCTTAACTCCAAATCAAATGAAACACCTTCACTAAATAGCTTATTAAAGTTATATATAATTAAAGGCGATTTCGGTACATTTTTAGTTTTTATTGAGGAGATATGGGTCTAAGAAGTTTGGATTTTGGCTTTTATTTGGAGTATAAAAAGTACAATGTATATTATTTTTGTGCAAACTCAATTTTATATTTTTATTTGCATTTTTAACCACTACTTTAATGTACAATGTTTCTTTATTGAGGTATAGTAAATAGAAAATAAAATAGGTCCCCAAAATGAAATATTGATGAATAAAAGAATGAGAATTTTAATAGATTTTAGCCCTTACATCCCCTACTTTATTCTTTCTCAATCCAGTCATCAAGATGTCTAGGTCTCGGGGTTTAGGGTCATAAAATACCTTTGATTTTTTTTTTTTATTTCTTTTCTTTATTATTTAATTCTGGCATTAAAAACTATATTTTATGCACAATAAATGGGAAAAAAATAATGAATGGCAATTTGTACAAAATAATGCTATTTACATGCATTAACTAGGGTTTTTAAGGCTACAATGATAGAATAAAGATGATGAAATGGAGATTCATCACCCCTCTATATTTGCATTTGCTAGTCCCTAGCAAATACCCATGCATTAAGTGCAGAAAATTAAAATATAGAAAGTAAAAAGAAAAGAATTGGATTGATTTAAATTCTCAAACTTGTCTTTATGAAATCAAAGTTTGGAGCTTAAGTCGAACCATTGGATTTTAGGTGCGGTTGGAACCTTATTGGGAGACAGATTTGAAACACAACAACCTTCAAGAACCACAAAACCCTGTTCATGTCTCCTCAATAACTAGGTCAGAATATTCAACTCATACGCAAACCCTTATGACTATGAATCTATCTTGGACAGTGTGTGAGGTATGTAGCTCTCCTTGGCTGAAGCGGTAAAAGTCAGTCTTCTCCAACATGACCCTGATTCCCCAATCCAACAACTCTTTCCTCAAGAAGCACGTTATTCTCTTCTAAGTGGCAACCAGCTTAAGAAGAGGCGGGGGAGAGAAGAATGGATGGTAGGTAGTGTAGCTACTTATCCTAGGATGCTTGACCAGTGTAGCCAAGTCATCCGACTACAGGCTCACAAACATATGACATTGGAGCTCAATCTTGCTTATTAACTATGGAAATATGTAAACTTTGGAAGGCATATTATTTTCAATCACGCCTGTTCACTTTTTTGAAGTCTTTGGTTTTTTCATTTTTCTGGAATACTCTATATAACATCATTTACACAAGGACTTTTTCTTCTTGAGCCATTAGAATATCCCTCTTTTGTTGCATTATTGCAACCCCACAACTTCTATCTTTAGACCTTGTTGCCATTGTATCGGGTTGGGTACAATGGCCACAAAAGCGTGACTTCCGATGTTTCCATTGGCTTATGTCTCATATCGGAAAATCCAACCCTCTACCACTTCAAATAAGGTAAGAAAAGTGTAAGGTGAAGGTGTACAAGCTAGGTCATTATCAATAAGAGTCATACATGTGCTCGAGAATACTCTACATAGACGACACTGAACCACGTCTCATGATCTCAAAGAATTAAGTCAATGAAATCTGAAGTATCTCAATTTTAGTTCCAATAAAGTTCCTATGATTAAGTATATTTAAGGTCCAACCAAGATCCAATCTGCGGATTTTACTTAAACTTGTTCAATTAGCAAATCAATCTGCAAAATGCAAATGCTATGAACAATGCAGAAAAATATTTTTATGATGCAATTTCCAAAATTTTAACTTTTTATGAGTTTTATTTTTGCAATTATTTATGCCATTTTTAAAAATATTTTTCAAATATTTTTGGTATTTTTAATTTTGCAAAATTTTAGAGTTTTTCAAAATAAAAAGTTTTTTTTGGAAGAAAAGATAGGTACACATATATACATGGGAATTCTTTTTATTATTTACAAGAGTTGAGTTTTTAAGAATTTACAGGTTTCTACAAGTTTTATAAAGGATTTTATTTAGCACCCAAATCTCAAAAATAATTTGAAAAGAATTTTGCAAATAATTTGAAAATTTTATTTTGCAAACTAATTTGACAAGTAATTTTTACAAACAATTTACAAAATTTGAAAAGATATTTGTAAAGATTTTTCAAACGATATATATAGGTTTCCAAAATATTTTGCAGCCATTTTTTAAAATCATTTGAAATAGATTTTCGAACATTTTATTTCAAACAAAGAAAAGAAATCTTTACAAATAAAAATATTTTTATAAACATTGAAAATATTTAATAAAATGTTCTCTAAATAGTTTTCAAAAGATTTTTCAAAAGGTTTTCAAAATTTGTTTCAAACACTTTGCAAAAAAAACATTTTAACCTGATTTGTTAATTAGTATATATAAAGAATTTGATATTTGCGTGTCTTAATTTTTATTAAATATCCATATTATTAAAATTACGAAGTACGAGTTATGGCTAATACACGAAGTATATACGACCCCCCTATACTTAGCTTGAGCTATGTCCTAATAGATCAGAGAGAAAAGAGAAGACATAACTCGTACTGAGTATTGAAGAGCCTAAAGAATAACAAATAACGAATGAATGAAAGATGGTAGAAATGAATGAATGAGAAGTAGACCACCCCCCATACATAGGATGAAGTAATCCTATGTATAACATACTGTATGCAAGGCATGTAGGGTCAAGGGTGGGAATGAACAAATCGTACTCAGACTGTCTCCCCCCTATACTTATGGTAAGATATCCCTAGTATAAACAAGAAAATCATTAGGAGAGGAGACAGTGGAGGGGATCAAAGAATGAAAAACTAGGGGTGCACAACCCCAATACTTAGGACAAAGTATGTTCTAAGTATAGTAGTGAAGAAGGGGTGACACCTTTTGGAAGAAAAGAAAATTGAAAATGAAAAGAAGGAAAGAAGGAAAAAGAAGAAAGACCACTCAACTCATCCACCTCACCTATACTTATGACAAAGTATGTCCTAAGCAAGGAAAAAGACATGGAATGAGGTGGACACACAAGAATGGTAGATGGAAGGAAGAAAATGATAGCGGATATACATAAAAGTGGACGTATAGAGATCAAGAAGGTCAAAAGTGAACCTTTTTGTGTAATCGCTGAGGAGTGGATCGCACAAGGCGGACATCGATACCGGGGCCATCAGTAGACATAAATCGATCAAGATCGACCTCATGAAGATCCTCAACAATCTTAAAGTGGAAAGGAACATACTGGTCAGTAGAAAAAGTGTGGTCAGGTATGGCCTTAGATGTCTCACTGGTCTCAAAATGAAATGGGTCGAACTCATCTATGGAGGTAATCATGTCAAGCCCATCTTGTGAAGTCTCCACTAAATCATTATCAAAAGGCCCTAATTCATTTATGAAAGCAATCAAATCAAATTCAACCTCTACATTCTCTCTTAAGTCTGCCCTCCACTCTAAGGTGTGTACAGTGTATATCTCGCGGATGTTATCAATGCATCGCCACTCACCAGTAGGGAGAACTTCAAGGTCTATGCTTTTCGAGTCTTCCTCCATAGAGAGGAGTTCTCGGACCTCAATATCATTCAACATACAACTAAACTCTTTGATATCATCATCAAGGTCATAATCCTCGGGGTCGTCTAACACGGTCATACTCTCGTGGGATGTTTATGGTCAAAAGTGGGTGCAATAATCAACACATCGCTCCTGACATCAGAATGGAAGCGAATCTTTCTAGATCCATAATCAATAACCTCTCTCGTAGAGGCGAGGAAAGACCGTACCAAGATGACTGGAGGATGCTTGACGAGTCCGAAATCGCAATGTTAAGGATGTGTATTTATGTGATCATGCGTAAAAAATGATTTGTCGTTCATTGTAGGCGGTAATCAGAATTGGTCCAGAAAATAATCACAGAATAATTTAAGCAATTTTTAATCTCGTGGTTTTATGTTATTTTACTTGGGCAAGTCCCAAGGCCGATCACAAGGAGGCAAAGGAACAACCTATAGTTATGTCTATCAAAATTCGTACACGGTTTTCGAGGCGGTCTTTTTTTGGATTTTTTAAATGCAATAAGGGATGCAAGATGTAATTTCGGCCTATTTCAAGGACTAAAAAGTAAAAGTCGATTAAACGATGTACGAAAAATATGAAACTTGGCCTCAATGCAACATATGATGCAATGAATGCACTATATTTTTTTGGAATTTTTGGATGTAATATGATTTTTTTATGAATTTTTAAATGTAAACAGAATGAATTTCAATATTTAATTATGATAAATACCAAACCTACTTATTTTCAAGGACTAATATTATCTAAGATCTATCACTAGGTGATTGATCTCAGAAAAATCCTAAACCTCGAAAATGTGAGATCTAATACCTAATAAAAATTAAACACAGAGATATGAAAAATGATTTTTACAGGGCAAACTATGCATGCAAATGCAAATCTTTTTGGGCACAATGTCAAGCACACTAACTCTACAGTATGTGATTTTTCGGGAATTTTTAGAGCAACGGTTAATCAAAGGCAAATTTAAGAGCACAAGATGGGCAAAATATGCAATTTTTCACAAAATAATTAATTATTAATTTACCATCAATGACAAAAATGTCCACAATATGTCAATGCGTAGAGAATTAATGGAAGAACATCATGCTATTTTTTGGATAAATAAAATAATGAAATCTAGAGGTCCAAAACTGTGAGGGATTACAGGGGTATGTATGCAATAACAATAAAATAAAACTGCAGAGGAGGGACTGAAATGTAATTACCAAGAAACAGGAGGCCCTTTCTGCAAAATGGCCAGAGGGGCACATGTACAGCACGTGCCCTCTGGTCGGCGGGGGTCTATGCGTAAAATGGAGAAATGGCAGGTGAGACTTTACAAGTTACCCAGGGGCGTCACATGGATGTCACGTGCAGTTGTTGGCTCGGACAGAAGATGGCTCAGCTGCCACGTGTCGATGTCGTGTGCCTCATCTAGGTCCGCGACTCAGGTTTGGAGTTAGGGTTAGTGTCAAGCCTAGAGTGGATCTGCACCGTTGAATCTACGATGGAAGATAGAGCTCTCTGGACGGTCAGATCTGGATCTTCATTGTGATCCAACGACAGGCGATTGGTCAACAAACGGCCGGCGGTCGTCGAAGTAGTCGAGGCGTACGGATGGCTGGTGAAGATTGTAGGTGGTGGAGGTCGAAGATGATCGGGCGGAGGCGACAGAGGCGTTGATGTCGGTGATGGCGGTGGAGGTATATATGTTGGTGAAGTCAGAGGAGACGTAAGCGAAGTCGTTGTCGATCGGGGCAGTCGTTGGCGGAGGTAGCGACACATGAAGGAGGCGGAAGTCGATGAATGTGAACTAGGCGGAGGCATAGATTATGAAGGTCGAAGACCGACGATGGCGGAGGTAGTCGACGATGAAGATGGGTGTAGGTGGAGATGACAATCGGAAGGTGGAGATTTGTGTTTTCTCGAGATGGAGAGATGAAGTGGATGAAGGAGGATACCTGGGGGAGAAGAGGGCTCGACGGCGTACCGGAGCAAGGCAACGGCTCGAAGGCGGGGCTGCAACGAAGTTCGGGAAACTCAGATCATGACGGAGTAGGCTGTCACCACCTGCACTGATGAATGGAAGATAGGGGAGTCGGGGGTGGCGATCCCCTTTAAATAGGGTTGCGAGGAGTAGGGCGGCCGGTGAAGGAAGGCGGCGTGAGAAGCGGAGGAGGTTGGCCATTGCGAGATCGGGGGCAAAGTCATGGAGTCGGCGGCAGAGATCACAAAGGAGGCGGGTGGGAGGTTGAAGGTGATGCACAGGTGCCGTTCGATCAAGCGAGATCGAACGACCGTGAATGTGCCACGTGGTGGCTGAGAGTGGAGGTAGCGGAGCACGTGCCTGGGAGCACATGTGTCGCACGTGCGGTGCCTTTCTAATTTTTTAAACAAATTTATAAAAAGGCCAAAACCACAGCACCACAAAATTCCGAGAATAAAGACTTCATAAAATCAAAAATAAATAGTAAATGACCTCGAATCGAAAATGTGTCTTCACAAAAATTGCTCGTCTCGATAAGATCTAAAACTTTTATGAAGACATCAAAACCAAAATCGATCAAATACATAAAGTGAATTTTTGGGGTATCTCATGTACATAGAATAGAATACCTTGATTTTTTGGGTTTTCTAATTTTTTTGTCATCTTTTAAACCATATAAAAATCTAGAAAAAATATGGAAAAAAACAAAGATAAATAAAGACACCTTAATTTAATTTTTTTGGATTTTTATTAATTATGAAAATATGTACATAAAATATCAGGTCAAAAACCGCTAAAATACACAATGTACAAAAGATGCTCAAAACCCAACTTTCACATATGAGCTCCGATTCACTTGAACTTGGTCTTGTTTTGAAGATAATTGAATGTGTATTAGTTCAAAAGTGAGTAGGATCAAATCGGACACAGGATGGGGAAGATATGTGGCCTTTAGTCCGAAAATCCTAAAACTAGGGTTTGGGTTTTTGGTCCACTTATTTGGGTTAATTATTTTTTTTGTTTTTTTCATTTATTCTTGTGAGTGATATGTACATAGTGGATGGGTTTTGGTTTATTCGGAGTTAGCATGAATGAGTTAAAAATCAGGGAAGTTAGGCTATTTACAGGTCAATTTTGGCTGAGATTTTTGGCTTCTTCTTTTGTACAAAAATAATGGATAAAATGCAATTCTTATGAAAACATGCATGGATGCTAATTATGCAGAATAAATGCAGAAATGCTGATGATTTGAGGGATTTGAGCTTAATAAATGAGATTTAGAGTGATGAATCCAAGATTCATCATCCCCTTATACTTAAACCATGCTCGTCCCTGAGCATCAAATAGAAATGCCATGAGGTGAAATGAGATTGGGTTCCATACCAAGACCATGAGCTGAAGGTGAAAATGAAACTAGTCTCGACCTTTGGATTATTAGTGTGGCGGAACTTCTGTGAGACTTAGAATTTTAAAATCAACAGCCCTCAAGTTCTACACATCATTGTCACAGTTTTGTCTCAGAAGTCATCTTAAATCAATCCTCTTCCCAAAGTATACCCTATGAATATTGAACAACCGACTCATGTGTGTGAAAGGTTTTAGCTCTTCCCATCCAAGATGCCGGACTACCATACTCCTCTCCTCTCCAGTAACTCGTCCTCGGGGAGTCAGGTATTTCCTTCTAAGGTCTGTCGTGCTGTGTTCACAATCCAATTGGGGCGAGAAGATAGAAGAAGGGGAGAAGAACTGGAGGGTGACCAGTGTAGTCACCTCTCCTTGTGAAGATGGCCAGTGTAGCCGAGTCTCCACCAAGATCTGTAGGTTTCTTGAAGCTTGAACCTTTTTGGTCAGATTTTATTTGGTAATTGCTTCTTTACATTTGGAATTTTTGGTGGTTCTGCTTGGATCTTGTTGTGCCCCTACGGATATAGAATCTTTTTGTTCCATACATTTTTTAGGGTCTTAGAAAAAAAATTGTGCCCAGCCATCAATTCCTTTTCCGAAGCTTTATTTCAACCCGTACTCCAGTCTTTAGATTTCCACGCTACCAGAAAAGAGACTCACACAGTTTTCCAACATCCCGTCTGAGTTGAGCTAAGTGCATAGTGCGGGAATACAAATTAATTCCCTATTCCAGAGTTGTACCCAGAATGAAGAGACCAGGTTAGACACTAAGAGTCAAATGCTGCACATTGTCATGTGGAACTTAAAGAATTAAGTCAAAGACCAGAAGCTCTTAAAATCCTATTTCTCGGTGAAGTTCCTCTGAAAATTAGGTGGATTAAGGTCAAGTCCAGACCACTCTCGGTTTTCTGCTCATAACTCGGTTCAGAACCCAATGACTTTTCACAAATGCAAATGAATGCGATGCTGGACAAAGTGCAGGTGTATGAAATGCAGACACATTTTTTAATGTAAAAATGAATAAGAAGCCATTTTCAAAAATTTTTGGGCAAAGTCAGTGTTAGTTGCAAAATCCTCTCTCTCTCTCTTCCAAATTAATTACCCACCCCGTAAATACATATAGACTTACGTGAAAGTACGAGATATGGGTAAAATATATACAAAGTATATATACAGACCCCCTATACTTAGTGAGTGTTGTGTCCTCAGAGCACAAGAAGTGAAAAGAAGACATAGCTCGGGATAAGTGGAAGAGAGTGAAAAATTTATATACAATTGTTCGCCCCCTATACTTAGACTATGAACAGTCTAAGTATAGAAGAAGAGCGCAAAAGAGTCGGTTAGGATATGTAAATGAGGAGAGTATATACAGGTGGGTGTCGGTTCCCCCTATACTTAGGCTCTGGTCAGCCTAAGTATAAGAGAAGGGTGGAAATGGAGTGATCGGGAAGGAGAAGTGTGATGAGAGAAATGGTATATACAGATGGCATCGGTCTCCCCCTATACTTAGGCCTTGGTCTAAGTAGAGGAAGAAGCTGTACAAGGAGATTGATGTGGTCGGGAGGGAGGGTGGGACTGATATGATGAATCTTTAATGTCCTCGCTCTTCGTGAAATAGATGGCCTCAACTTGAACTGTCTGCTCTTTGGGTGATTCAATATATGGCTTCAGCAACTGTCCATTTGCTGAGAAAGGTTGTGCATCATCTTTGAGTTCGGCAATATCTATACTTACATTAGCATGCACATCGATGACAATGTAAGGACCCATCCATTTTGATTTCAGTTTCCCATAAAAAAATCTTTAACCGAGCATTAAACAACCACACTTTCTGCCCAGGGACAAAGGTCTTGTCTCAAATGTGTCTACATGCCATCTCTTGACCTTGTCTTTATAGATTACACTGTTGTCGTATGCTCGGTTTCAGATTTCAATTAGCTCATTCAGATTTAAATCTCGACAAAGTTTCCCAAGGTGACAACTCCAATTCAACTTTTTGATCGCCCATTCTGATTTGTGAATCAATTCTGCAGGTAGATGGCATGGCTTGCCATAGATCATCCTAAAAGGTGAAGTACCGAGTGGAGTCTTATAGGCTGTCCTATAGGCCCATAGAACTTGGTCCAACAGTTTCGACCAATCTTTCTATCTGGACAAATCAACTTCTGAAGAATACCTTTCACCTCTCTATTAGAAACCTCTTCCCTCTTCCATGCCATTAGATTGTGGATGATATGGGTTGGCTATTCTATGCTCAAATTTGTACTCCTTAACCAAAGATCTCATCTCCTTGTTCACAAAGTGACTACCTCCATCAGAAATCAAAACTTTTGGTATCCCGAACCTTACAATGATATTATCCTTGATAAACTTACAGACGACTTTGCTATCTGCAGTTCGGGTTGGAATAACCTCTACCCATCTTGATAAATAATCAACCGCTAACAAGATGTATTCAAATCCATTGCTATTGGGAAAGGGACCCATAAAATCAATCCCCTAAGCATCGAAAACATCATAGAAAATCATTGGTTGCATGGTCATTTCATTTCTTATAACCAACAGTCCCTCCATCCTTTGGCAAATCGGGCACGATCGTACAAATTCATTAGCATCTCTAAATAAGGTCTGCTGGTAAAATCCACATTGGAGTACTTTGTGCGTGGTTCTCTTTCTCGAATGGTGTCCTCCAGCCTCGAGAGAATGACAATGTGTGAGGATACTCTGATATTCCTCCTGAGGAATACATCTTCGCCAGACGCAATCCGGTCTTCATAGAAAAGGAAAGGATCGTCCCAATGGTATTTTCTCGAATCTGGCTTTAATCGATCAATCATTCTCTTGGTCCAACCAAAGGGAACTTTCTTGGAGACAAGATAGTTCACTAGTCGGAATACCATGGGGTTGAATCAATAGCGCAAACTGATTCATCTGGAAAAGTCTTCTTAATTGGTCCAGTGTCAGGATAATCGTTCTGCTCAATTCGGGAAAGGTGATCAGCAACAACATTCTTTATTCCAGGTTTATCTTTGATCTCCAAATTAAATTCCTGGATTTATAATATCCATCTCAAAAGCCGTGCCTTAGCATCCTTCTTATCCATAAGATATCTAATTGCAGTGTGATCTGTGAAGATTGTCACCTTGGAACCCAATATGTATGATCTGAATTTTTCAAGGGCCCAAACAACCGCGAGTATTTCCTTTTCAGTCATTGTATAATTTCTCTGTACAGGATCCAACACTTTTCTCGCGTAGTGAATCTCATAAGGAATCCCATCTCTTCTTTGTCTAAGTACCGCTCCGACAGCAAAATTCGATGCATCAGTCATGATCTCGAAGGGAAGAGACCAGTCGGGAGCTTGTAATATCGGCAATTCACATATTTTCTTTTTCAGGAGCTCGAAGGCCTCGAAACTTGTGATTTACAATAAACTCGGTGTCTTTTCCTAAGAGCTCAGTCAGTGGGCGGGCGATATTTGAAAAATCTGGGATAAACCTCCGATAAAATCCAACATGCCCTAAGAACGATCTTACTGACTTGACGTTGGTTGGTGGCTCAAGTTTCTTGATCACATCCACCTTGGCAGGGTCGACCTCCATTCCCTTTTTGGAGATGACCTGCCCTAACACGATACCCTCAGTCACCATAAAGTGATTTTCTCCCAAGAGAGTACCAAGTTAGCCTCCCTGCATCTCTGGAGGACTCTGTCCAAGTGCGCTAAACTTGTATCAAATGAATCACCATGAACCGAGAAGTCATCCACGAAGACTTCTAGGAAATTACCAACCATTTCGGCAAATACGACAATCATGCACCGCTAAAATGTGCCTGGGGCATTACAAAGCCCGAATGGTATGCACTTGAATGCGTAGGTACCGAAGGACATGTGAACGTGGTCTTTTCCTGATCCTCGGGAGTGATAGCTACTTGATTGTAGCCGGAGTACCCTTAAAGAAAACAGAAGAATGATTTCCCTGCAAGTCTCTCCAAGATTTGATCAATAAATGGCAGTGGAAAGTCATCTTTCTTGTTCGCAACATTCAGGCATCTGTAATCCACACAAACGCCCCACGACGTGGGTACTCGGGTCGCGATCTCTACCCCCTCCTCGTTGGTGACCATCTGGATTCCGACTTTTTCGAGACGACATGAAGGGGGGCCACCCACTTGGAGTCAGAAATGGGGTATATAAATCCTGCTTTGCACCATTTCTCTATCTCTTTCTTAACCACTTCCCGAAGATTGGGGTTTAATCTTCTCTAAAATTCACGGGAAGGCCTTGCATTATCCTCAACATAAATTTGGTGCGAGCAGAGAGCTGGGTTTATTCTTACGAGATCCGACACAATCCAACCGATGGCTTTTCGATTTCGCTCAAGGACTTCGAGTAATCTAGATTCCTGGTCTATGGTTAATGATGAGCTAATGATCACAGAGAATTTTTCTTTGGGTCCATTTAGAAATGTATACTTCAGTGTGGGAGGCAGTGGTTTCAGCTCTGGCAGATCTGAATCATCAATTAAGTCTGGCTGAATGACTTTTGCATCTAGCTCAGTGTCGGTTGGCGGTGAATCACTGTGTGAGGTGCTGGCTACCAATTCCAAAGAAAGTTGAGTCGGATCGCTAAAGTAGTGTGGTAATTCAGCAAGAGCCGCGTCTGACTCGTCATCGATATTTCTTGATTGTCCCGAAGATGATGGGACTGACAATTCCAAAAGGATTTCTATGTCATCAAGACTGTATTAATCTGGGTGACTAGATATGTTTGGCAATATCTCGCAAACTGCATTGTGCACTGTTTCTTCTTCTGATGATGTGCTTTCAGTCTGAATGTCTGGTAGCTGGTCCCATGGCCCAGTAGTGCTGAGGATATTGCATTCTGATGTTTCAACATATTCAGTGGTGGATTCGGTGTCTGGCCATTGCCACTTTGTTTGTTTCATCTCCAAGTCTACTTCTCTACCTGGAGAACGGGATTTCATCATTCTAGAACCGTAATCGAATATTGCTCTGGCGGTTCTTAAGAACGGTCTTCCAGGAATGATCTGCGATTCCTTCCAATGGTTCTAGGTCTGCATATCAAGGACACTGATGTCCACTTTGTATTCCGTACCCTCGATCACGATGATGACATTTTTTACTTCTTCCTTAGGTCTTTTAGTGGATTTATCAGCAAATTGGAGTAAAGATAATGATTTCTTGAGAGGGCCTAACTCTAATATATAATATAAGGCTAAGGGTAGAAGATTTATGGAAGAACCATTGTCAAGAAGTGTGCGTGCGAACGCAATGCCGCCAATGCGACACTGTTAGCAATGTGAGCCCGAGGCGAACCATTCCTACAATAATTGTTATTGTAATGAATGATTTATCAATAAAAGTTATTGATTATGTTTCACTCCCTTTCTGATATTGAATGAATGAATGCATTATAAGGTCCCTCTGTACAATTAGGGATATGTGCCATGGCCAACTTGATAATCATACAGCTGTTGATTCATTGATTGAATCATAGAGGCTGATGCTTGGATGAATATCTAAGGAGTTAGATAGAGGACTCATCAAGCATCATCAATGATTGACAAGTAGTGATCTCCAGTCTGAGTGGGAGATGGCAATCCTATCTCATTAGACTGATATCTGATCGACCTCTTGATGCAGGTCCTCTGCATGGGAATATTGATTCAGAGGTATCAGATTAGTTGAGTCAATGAGTTGACTTAACGAGATCGAGATAACCGAAGACCTATGATGAAAACTGTCACATCACAGGAAAACATCCTCTGACCAGAGACAGATGTATTGCTATATGTCTGAGTATGTACATTTGGAAGACCAATAGGTTGATGACCTAACCAAGGTCTATATACCGGCGAGCTGGTGTGCATGTAAGGGCACATGAGTAATATGATCTCTCAAAGGGATCATACAGGTTCATTTGTGAACCGGGAGACATGAGCTCACTCATGAGGTTTTGGGATGGACCAAATTCCATGCATGGTCATCATGCTTTAGAAGCATGATATGAATTTGAAGGTAAGATATATGCTTTGTGAAAGCATATGATCTATACCATATCCCAAGGACCAAGATTGAGAAACTTGATGATCAGACTATGAAGATGGCAGTGTAAAAAAGTGATCTATATCTTCATAATGATCATAAGTCTTCCAGTATGCAGGATGTGCAGGTATTGGGAATACCTGAAGGGTGATTTGATCGTAAACGATTGTATAACCATGACGCTTCCATTCCGAGGGAGTGATGAAACAGGTCTGGATTTTAGTGACTCCTCTCATTAGAAAAGTGACCTAATCTTAGTCCATATACTGGACATTGATCTGAATGAGATTCAAATACAATGAAGATTAGGTTTACGGTCTTGATTTAATCAAGCATCTGTGAGAGGTCCATGGGATCTGGAATTGAGATATGATCTCAATATCCAAGTCACTATACGTGGAACAATACAATCGCCCTATCCTTATCTCCAAGTACCCGAGGAGTAATAACATTGTTCTTAAATGGTTTAAGAACAATTCCATAAGATCTAAGCAAAGAGAAGTTGATGATTAAATGTGATTTAATTATCATGTTGTATGAGAGATTATCCAATATAATTAAATGTGATTTAATTATTATGGATAAGAATAATATGGATAGTAATATCCAATTATTCCTAATATGTTATAAATGTGATTTATAATATATTAGAGAGAGCTAATTATAATTTATATTTGTAGATTAATTATTAATGTGTATTGGATACACATTGTCTAATTAATTGAAAATGTAAATTGCATTAGTTTTGGGTTGTGAATATGATTCATAATTTTCCAATGTCAAGATTGCAATATTCCCAAAATAATTGAGAATTATTTTTGGTGAATAAAATGCCAACAAATAATTGTTGAAAAATAAGTTGAGATAAAAACAAGGAGATGTGCAATCTCATCGGAATCCATGAGATTGCCCTCCCCATATGGGAAGGAGGTGGCGACACCAATTCCTTTATGGAATTGGTGGCCATCCTCTCCCTCTAATGGGGAAGGTGGATCTCATTTGTATTTTCACTCCTTATTTGGTTGGTTTAATTTGGTATTAATATATATTTGATTTATCAAATATATTTAATCAAAATTAAATCACAAGTTGTTGTTTTTACCAACAACAATCTTGACCATTGGATTGACATAAATCAATCTCATCCATTGATTTTATATGTCCCATGGATTGAGATCCATGGATCCCAAAATCCTATAAATAGAGAGGCATACCATGCTCTCTCTTTACATGCTATTGTAGCACACAATTCTCTCTCTTTCTCATACTCGACAACCCTCTCTCTCCCTCTCTTCTTGGTGGCCGTCCACCTTGGTGGAGAGAATCTTCGACGCCCGCGCCATCGTGCTGCCGCTTCGACGCTATGTGGTTCTTTGTCTACTTAAAGTAATTCACTCACGAAGGAGACGTTTGATCTCGTGCGACGAGATCAGGAGAAACCGTGCTTGGATCATCTTGGATTGCGAGGACACCGCGACTCATCTCCGCGCTCGCAAGCCGTTACTCCGACGATTGGACTTGAGACAGGAGGTCTCTTTTCGTAGAGACTTGATCAACCACGCTTCAAGAGGTATTGCATTATACTTATTGTGGTTATAGATGAAACGATTTGAGAATGGTTTTCGGATCATGTGGTTTCATCGAATAAATTTTTTTAAATTCCGCTGCACCGAACAACTAGTACGACTAGTCGTTCTTCGTCGTATCCGATACGACGATCACGCTTCCGTGATGCGCTTGAGGATTTCTCCATATCCTTCAAGTGGTATCAGAGCCAGGTCGACGGTTTCGAATATGATTTGAAAAACCGAGGACGACTTGGGTTCGTTAAGGCCGCGAAAGTTTTCATCGCATTTGATTTCACAGATTTGTTTAGTAATAAATTCGGCACTGTTTAAATTGTTTAAACATGAATTTAATAATTGGATTTTGTTCTCCATTAAATAAGGAAATCATAGGATCTGAGTTTGCTTAAATCGGATTTCGTATGCTCAAGATATGGATGTTTTAATGAACATACATGCACTGTTGCGGGTACAGTAGATTTTAACATGATTAAAGAGTTAATTACTGTTATCATCTGCCTCTAAATGCATGAAACTTCACTTGGCTTCTGTCCTAAATCAAGCTAGCAATCTTTGAAAATTGAGTTTGTCTAATTTAGATTTAAATTGATTGAGATATGTTAATTTTAGTGAATAGGGGTCATTACTGAAATTACATTCCAAATCTAGAACCAAGTGATTGTCAATTAGTGAAATTAATTGTTAATTTCGTGAAATAATATTGAAAAATATTTGTGAAATATTGAAACATGATTATTTGCCTAATTGACTTGGCCCCAACCAATTAAGTAATTAAGATGTGATCTAAATCATAATTGGAAACCACAATCTTTCAAACTTGATGCTTGAATAGGATTTGGGAATTTGAGTAGCAAATTTCCTTATAATAAAAAATGTTTTGATTTCTACTATATGGTACAATTTCGGTTGAATAACCGATGATCATCTCAAGTACAAATTAATCAATTTGGCATTATCCTTTCCCGAGGTGGATATGGTGTCTAGTCGGGGATCGCTGGGGTAGCGGGTTGCAACGTATGCGGTCCGTCCCACTCCCGTCAGTACTGGCCATGACAACGGGTAGGGTCGGGATAATGTCCGAGGGATTAAGTTGTATTTTTCTTAATTATAAAAATACAGATTAATACGTACTTTGAGAATAATACTATATATATTCAAGTAAGAAAATCAAGTTTGATTGATTGAATTAGATTGATAATTAATTTAATATGATTGAATTAATTATATCCAATTAAAATGCTCTAATATGATTAGAGTTAATAATTCCCTTGGAAGAATTAATTATATGAATATGATTCATGTTAATTAATTAGAATTTGAATAAGAAGTGGAGAATCACATAAGTCACATCCATGGTCTCCCGTCAAGGCGAAGGGTTTCGTCGCCAGATATTATGTGTAGGAGACGCCTGTCCGAAGTGACAGCTTCTGCATATGATCCATTTGGATCGGGCTCGTCGCTTCTTGAAAGAGTAAGGACGTATGCATAGTGACCCCAATATCGGGTCCTCATATTATTGGGGCGATATTGGATTGCGCATAGCGAGTTGTATTCCTGTTGACGGTTGGTTCAATTAATAACGGGTCAACATCGCCTTAGGGGTGGTGGGCCCGGGTATTAAAGACCGAATTGGGAATGCAAGTTGGACTTGCAATGCGGAATGTGTTCCCGCTTCTCTTTATTGGAGTCATAGGTTCTCATATTATTGGGATATGACAAAGATAAGGAGGAGATCCCAGTTCTTGCTTGAGATATATCGGTAAGTATATCTCCTACATTGAAAGTGAATAAGGGAATAAACTTTCATAGTTGACATAGCAAGACTAATTTGATTTAAAATACCTTAATCAAATAAAACTAAATTGAATATATGATTATATGTTCTAATATAGTGCATTCTCAACTTCAGAAAATGAAATCCATGAACCCACTGAGCAGGCTTCTGGAGGTCAACCAATTGACCGGACCAAATTACTCGGATTGGATCCGTAATTTGGAGCTTGTACTCTCGGCGGAGCGCATCAGCTATGTGCTCTCTGAAAACAAGCTTGAAAACCCTAAATCTAAGGAAGATAAAGCATACAATGACAAGTATGATGAGGATCATGTCTTGGCTAGATGCTATATCTTGGGTTATCTCTCCAATGTTCTTCAGAAACAACATGTGGAGATGAGTACTTGCCAGGAGATCATGCAGAATCTAAAGGATATGTTTGGTGACATTAACCGCACCCAGCGGTACAATGTTATGAAAGACCTAATTCGCTGCAAGATGTAGGAAGGGACTTCGGTCCGTGAACATGTACTCAAAATGTTTGGGTACTTGTCGGAGCTGGAGACTCTTGGAGCAACGATGGATGCAGACATGCAAGCTGACTTCATTCTGCTATCGTTGCCCAAATCTTTCAATAACTTTGTGGTGTCATTCCACATGAATAAGCTGGAATTGACAAGTGCTGCTCTCCTTGCTGCATTAAAGTCCGTAGAGGACGTGATGAAGAAGGATGGTCCCACTGGCAGTGCAATGGTTGCACAGGTCAAAGGGAAGCGCGGTCGGAAGCATGGTTCTCGGAAGGGCCCGTCCCAGAAGAGAAAGAAGAAGGGACAAAGTGTTGGCTCTTCTTCCAATGCATCCATTTTATTGGCGTCGAAGAAAACCGATGTCTGTCACCACTGCAAGAAGCCGGGGCACTGGAGGCGTAATTGCCCGGATTACCTGAAGTCGGTCGACAAAGGTAAAGCCCTGACAGATATGAAATCTACTTTTATCATCAAAACCAGTTTTCTCGTAGGACAAGAAGGAAGTTGGGTTGTTGATTCTGGTGCTTCTGTTCATGTATGCAATTTGTTGCATTTGTTTCAGGAAACTGGAAAACTTGAAGAAGGGGAGATAGTCATCCAGATGGGATCTGATGCAAGTGTTGCAGCAGTTGCCGTCGGGACTTGTCGGCTATCATTATCTAGTGGTAGAGTCATAGTACTTAAATAGTGTCTTTATATACCTGAAGTCAGGAGGAACTTAATATCTGTATCTAAGCTAGTTAGAAGTGGATATTCATTCATGTTCTGTAATAAATTAGTCATAAATCATTATGATAAATATATTGCAGATGGTATTTTAACTTCTGGAGGACTCTATGAATTGTGCATTAATGAACATTTCATGAATGTTACAACCACTAATAAAAACCCTAAAAGATCCAGGAATAATGAAAATCATTCAAACATGATTTGGCATCAAAGGCTTGGTCATTTATCTGTTGATAGGATCAATAGATTGATAAAGGATGGACCTTTAGATTTTCTACAGGTTCAATCTTTACCTACCTGTGAACATTGTATTCGTGGTAAAATGACTAGGATGCCTTTCCGTAACAAGGTTACAAGATGCGAAGGTATTATTGACCTAATACATACCGATGTATGTGGTCCCTTCAGTACTGCGACTCGAAATGGATATCGATATTATTTGACATTTATTGATGACCATTCGCGATACGGGTTTGTATTCCTATTACGTCATAAATCTGAAACCTTTGAAAGTTCAAAGAGTTCAAGGCTTTGGTTGAGAACCAAACCGATAGGAAGATTAAACGAATTCGATTTGATCGAGGTGGCGAGTACCTCTCTGATGAATTCAAGGAATACCTCAAAGAGAATGGAATTATATCCAATCTCACTACTCCTGGAACTCCCCAACTTAGTGGTGTTGCTGAAAGACGCAACAAGACCATCATGGATATGGTCCGTTCAATGAGAGTAAAGCACATTTGCCACTTAGTTTCTGGGGATATGCAGTAGAGACTGCAATATATATCCTGAATAAGATTCCTAGCAAATCTGTACCTAAGACTCCTCATGAGCTATGGTATGGAACCAAACCTAGTGTAAATCACTTGAGGGTTTGGGGTTGCTTGGTCCATGCGAAGAACGTGGACGCAAGTAAGATAGAATCTCGCACTCGTGAGTGTTACTTCATTGGGTATGTTAGAGATGGTATTGGATACCAGCTCTATGACCCTGAGACCCAAAAGGTTTTTGTCTCCAGAGATGTGAAATTTTTGGAGGATGATTTCCTTAAAGGTCAAGATAAAAATGAAGTAGAGGAACCCATTGAATCACCTGAGGATTCTGAGCTCCCTGGACCAGAAACTGAAGGAGTAAACAATGATAAAACACCCATACCTCTTCGAAGGAGTTCGAGGGTGGTTGCACCACCTGAAAGGTATGGATTCCATGTGTCAAGTGAAATTGACAATGATCCTACTTCATTTGATGAAGCACTCGCGGATCATGACATGGATAGATGGATGCTAGCAATGAAGTCAGAAATTGACTCCATGCATAAGAATGGTGTATGGACCCTAGAGGATCCACCTAAAGGGGTAAAACCCATTGGGTGTAAATGGATCTTCAAGAGAAAGAGGGGACCTGATGGGAAAGTAGAGACTTTCAAAGCACGTCTCGTAGCCAAGGGCTACACACAGAGAGAAGGCATCGACTACGATGAGACATTCTCTCTTGTGGCTATGCTTAAATCCATCAGGGCATTGCTGGCTGTAGCTGCATATCTTGACTATGACATCTGGCAGATGGACGTCAAGACGGCTTTCCTCAATGGATGCCTCGAGGAGGATATCTACATAGAGCAACCCCAGGGCTTCATGACTGAGCATGGTAAAGTATGCAAGCTAAAGAAATCCATTTATGGGCTCAAACAAGCTTCTCGTAGTTGGAACATCAGATTTGACGAAACCATAAAGAGTTATGATTTTGTGCAGAATCCTAATGAACCTTGTGTATACAAGAAGCTTAGTGGGAGCGCCATTGTGTTCATCGTGCTTTATGTAGATGACATCCTTATCATTGGGAATGATACAGGGATGATGACCAGTGTGAAGATTTGGTTGTCCCATACCTTTGAGATGAAAGATCTTGGAGAAGCCTCTTACATCTTAGGCCTGAAGTTGTTCAGAAACCGAGAAAAGAGGATTTTGGGATTGTCACAACATGGATACATTAAGAAGATTCTTGAACGATTCCGTATGGATAGTTCTAAGAAAGGATTTCTACCATTAAGACATGGTATCCACCTGTCTAAAGGAATGGCTCCTCAAACTGTTGAGGAAAAGAAGGCCATGGCTGGATGTCCTTATGCATCAACCGTAGGAAGCTTAATGTATGCCATGATGTATACTAGGCCAGATATCTGCCATGCAGTGAGAGTGGTAAGTCGTTACCAATCCTGCTATGGAAAACAACACTGGAATGCAGTAAAGAACATATTCAAATATCTAAGACGGACACAAGATTACATCTTGGTCTACAGAGATGGTGATCTCCAAGTCTTGGGATATACAGATTCTGACTTCCAATCGGATATTGATGATCAAAAGTCGACATCAGGGTTTGTGTTCCTGTTGAATGGTGGTGCTATGAGCTGGAGAAGCAAGAAGCATGACACTACAACGAATTCAACAACAGAAGCCGAATACATTGCCGCATCGGATGCTGCAAAGGAGGCGGTGTGGTTACGCAAGTACGTTCAGGAGCTTGGCGTAGTTTCCTCTGATACTCCCATCCCGCTACTCTGTGATAACACGGGAGACATTGCCCAGGCGAAGGAACCCAGATGGCATCAGAAGAGCAAGCACGTGGAAAGGAAATACCACATCGTTAGGGAGATTCAAAAGCGTGGTGACATCATCATCACCAAGGTGGCCTCTGCCGACAACGTTGCTGATCCTCTTACCAAACCTCTGACACAGAAGGTTTTCGACCAGCATGTAATGAGTATGGGTTTAAGGATTGTACCTGAATGGTTCTGAGGGCTAGTGGGAGATTGTGAGCAATGTGAGCCCGAGGCGAACCATTCCTACAATAATTGTTATTGTAATTAATGATTTATCAATAAAAGTTATTGATTATGTTTCACTCCCTTTCTGATATTGAATGAATGAATGCACTATAAGGTCCCTCTGTACAATTAGGGTTATGTACCATGGCCAACTTGATAATCATACAACTGTTGATTCATTGATTGAATCATAGAGGCTGATGCTTGGACGAATATCTAAGGAGTTAGATAGAGGACTCCTCAAGCATCATCAATGATTGATAAGTAGTGATCTCCAGTCTGAGTGGGAGATGGAAATCCTATCTCATTAGACTGATATCTGATCGACCTCTTGATGCAGGTCCTCTGCATGGGAATATTGATTCAGAGGTATCAGATTAGTTAAGTCAATGAGTTGACTTAACGAGATCGAGATAACCGAAGACCTATGATGAAAACTGTCACATCACAGGAAAACATCCTCTGACCAGAGACAGATGTATTGCTATATGTCTGAGTATGTACATTTGGCAGACCAATAGGTTGATGACCTAACCAAGGTCTATATACCGGCGAGCTGGTGTGCATGTAAGGGCATATGAGTAATATGATCTCTCAAAGGGATCATACAGGTTCACTTGTGAACCGGGAGACATGAGCTCACTCATGAGGTTTTGGGATTGACCAAATTCCATGCATGGTCATCATGCTTTAGAAGCATGATATGAATTTGAAGGTAAGATATATGCTTTGTGAAAGCATATGATCTATACCATATCCCAAGGACCAAGATTGAGAAACTTGATGATCAGACTATGAAGATGGCAGTGTAAAAAAGTGATCTATATCTTCATAATGATAATAAGTCTTCCAGTATGCAGGATGTGCAGGTATTGGGAATACCTGAAGGGTGATTTGATCATAAACGATTGTATAACCACGACGCTTCCATTCCGAGGGAGTGATGAAACAGGTCTGGATTTTAGTGACTCCTCTCATTAGAAAAGTGACCTAATCTTAGTCCATATACCGGACATTGATCTGAATGAGATTCAGATACAATGAAGATTAGGTTTACGGTCTTGATTTAATCAAGCATCTGTGAGAGGTCCATGGGATCTGGAATTGAGATATGATCTCAATATCCAAGTCACTATACGTGGAACAATACAATCGCCCTGTCCTTATCTCCAAGTATCCGAGGAGTAATAACATTGTTCTTAAATGGTTTAAGAACAATTCCATAAGATCTAAGCAAAGAGAAGTTGATGATTAAATGTGATTTAATTATCATGATGTATGAGAGATTATCCAATATAATTAAATGTGATTTAATTATTATGGATAAGAATAATATGGATAGTAATATCCAATTATTCCTAATATGTTATAAATGTGATTTATAATATATTAGAGAGAGCTAATTATAATTTATATTTGTAGATTAATTATTAATGTGTATTGGATACACATTGTCTAATTAATTGAAAATGTAAATTACATTTAGTTTTGGGTTGTGAACATGATTCAAAATTTTCCAATGTCAAGATTGCAATATTCCCAAAATAATTGAGAATTTTATGAATAAAATTCCAACAAATAATTGTTGAAAAATAAGTTGAGAGAAAAACAAGGAGATGTGGCAGCAACTATTCCTTTATGGAATTGGTGGCCGTCCACTCCCTCTAATGGGGAAGGTGGATCTCATTTGTATTTTTACTCCTTATTTGGTTGGTTTAATTTGGTATTAATATATATTTGATTTATCAAATATATTTAATCAAAATTAAATCACAAGTTGTTGTTTTTACCAACAACAATCTTGACCATTGGATTGACATAAATTAATGTCTTGATCTTATATGTCCCATGGATTGAGATACATGGATCCCAAAACCCTATAAATAGAGAGGCATACCATGCTCTCTCTTGACATGCTATTGTAGCACACAATTCTCTCACTCTTTCTCATACTCGACATCCCTCTCTCTCCCTCTCTTCTTGGTGGCCGTCCACCTTGGTGGAGAGAATCGTCGACGCCCGCGCCATCGTGCTGCCGCTTCGACGCTCTGCGGTTCTTCGTCTACTTAGAGTGCTTCACTCACGAAGGAGACGTTTGATCTCGTGCGACGAGATCAGGAGCAACCGTCTTGGATCATCTTGGATTGCGAGGACACCGCGACTCATCTCCGCGCTCGCAAGTCGTTACTCCGACGATCGGACTTGAGACATGAGGTCTCTTTTCGTAGAGACTTGATCAACCACGCTTCAAGAGGTATTGCATTATACTTATTGTGGTTATAGATGAAACGATTTGAGAATGGTTCTCGGATCATGTGGTTTCATCGAATAAATTTTTTTAAATTCTGCTGCACCGAACAACTAGCACGATTAGTCGTTCTTCGTCGTATACGATACGACGATCACGCTTCCGTGATGCGCTTGAGGATTTCTCAATATCCTTCATACTCTCCACATAATGCGCACCCAGACCCTTTTTCTTTCTTGGCAAATGCTGATTTTTGACACATTTGGTAGTGGCAACTGTTAAGATATGAGTCTCCACAAATTGACTTATTTTCTTTGTACGAGTCCTGGTGGGAGTGCGTTTCACCTTCAAGTACTTCTGAATGGCTGGATTACTGTCCACATACTGATCAAAGGGTACTTTGACTGTGATATTTTGTTGGCAGAACCTTTCCATTACTGGGTCATCCTGAATGTTTTCTTTTGTTTTCCTTTCTTAAGAGTGTGGGGGAAAGGAATGGAAGCATTTGAGACAGGAGATAGAGAGCCAGACTCATAAATAAGAGCATCTTTATTAGAATTGGAGTTCTTATTACAATCATAAGATTTCTGATAATAATCAAAATCAGGTTGCTGAAAAGATGACAAAGGTATTTTTACGGCAACTAGAGGTTCAAGGTCCTCTGCAGACTCCATAGATGCTTTCCCTTTCTCTCGTGTTGGGATCTTCAGGCGTCCTTCTTCTTCCTCTTCGGAAACATCCTCCGGCTGATTTTCCGAGTCTTCATGGTCCAATTCCCTTGCCCGATCAGGTACGACCACGGTCCTTCCGCTCCTAAGTGACATGGCATTGATATTATCAAAGGAAAGGATCTCATGTTCAAATGTGAAAACCTCTGAATAGTATACCTGGCCATTGTGTTGGGATGATTGAGATTTGTTCAAGCTATTGGGGTTAGCTTGAACTTGGGTGGGAATGGTTGTGGCTGGGGCCGTCTGTTCATCCTTCCAACGGGATAAACGATAAACATCGACCCGTAGATCGCACAGCTCATTTCAAAAGTTGCGAATTTCTTCAAGCATTTGCCTCTGGATATCGACCGGTTCTTCTGGAGGGTTGGATGATTGAGCTGATTGTTTGGGAGCATGATATTGTTGACGGTATTGATGAGGTTGATTCTGGCGATTGTAGGGCTGCTACTTCTTTGGATGCTGGAAAGATGCAGTGTTCTGAATGTGCTATGGAGGCGGAGGAAATGCGACATTATAGAAAGTGGGCGGACGTTGATAAGGCTGACGGTCCCCCATATTACCCTGTTGGGTAGTGTCCTGTGTGTACCAAATGCCGTTTACTTCGGATGTCAGAGGCGGGGCTTCTTTGACTATCTCGGCCGGTGGGGGTGGCTGTTGGGAAGGTTGGACATAGGATTGGTCCTGAGCCCATGGTTGTTGTTGTTCTGATCCTGGCTGCTCCTGGACATGATGCACATGATAGATCGGGACCTTAGGTGTAGTAGGCATCCCTATCTTGGACACCTTCTCAGTGAGCTCCTCCATCTGCTTTGGGAATTGGGAGATCCTACTGTCAATGTCGTTCATTCTCTTATGAATTTGATCTACTACTGTCAATTTATCAGCTATGATGTTCATGTTTGGAATCAAATCCTCTGCTATTTCCGCGACAGTCTGCTTTCCACCTTTGGCTTGAAAGGTGTTTAGGGATTCGGGGTATGCTCTATTGGCAATTTGAGAACGGCTTGTTTCTGCCATCTACTCCAGTACTTTCCAGACGGTCTCAGCTCCACATGACGTATAATTCGCTCCGCAAGCAGCGCTAACTAACCCTTGAGTCTCGTAGTTGAGGCCAGAGTAGAATGACTAAACTAGGATGTTGTTATCCAGGTCATGGCAGGGACATTTCTGTAGCGGGTTTTTTAAACCTATCCCAAGCCTCACAGAGTGGTTCATTGGGCATTTCAGAGAAACTGGTGATGCGGGTCCTCATTTGGTTGGTCCGACTCAAAGGGTAGAATTTCCTCAAAAACAGGTTTTTGAACCTCTCATAAGCGATCACAGTCTCCTAAGTTCTTCACCCAGTAGTCTGCCTTCCCTTTCAAGGTGAAAGGTAGTGCAGTGAGACGAATGTAGTCCTGGCTGACTTGTGGGTGCCACATATTTGAACATATCAGCTCCAAGTCTCGTAAGAATTCATATGGCTCTTCAATCGTATTACCATGGAATTGTGGTAATTGACTTATGAAATGTGGCGTCAGTTCATAGTTAATCTCTGGCTGAGGTGGCTGCAAATAATTCCTCACTCTGTACTGTCCAGGGTTGTATGCGGCTTCCATTGGCAGTTCTTCCCCATCATTCAACTGTTCTAGCTGCTCCCTCAGTAAAAGTTGCTGATGCTCAGACACAACCAGTCTTGCCAAAATCATCTGTATTGGGTCTTCATTATGTTCTTCTTCTGGTTCCTTTCTGGGCGGCAACTTGGGAGGCATCTCTTCTTCTTTACCTTTAGAATATAAGGGGTTCAAGTTAATAGAGTGGAAAGGATTTGAACAATCATTGAGGCAAGAGTTTTCTTTGATCTGCTTTGGTGAGAGAGACAGTGGGGGTTTGTCTTCCCTCTAGGAAGCTAAGAGAATCATAAGAGGAGGATTCACGGGAAGGGTGTCCATGAACCCGAGGTGAACCTGAGTAAGAGTGACTCAGAACCTTTGAGATTGGAAAAGTTGTGGCAGTCAGAGAAGGGTTCACAGAGTCCGAACGTGAATTACCACAATTTTCCATTCTCAATTCAAAATGATTAACAAGAGGTTTACGCTTTATGATCTAGGCACAATTGCGTGATATTCATTGATTATTTACTTTCTACGCATAAACCAAACACAATACATATTTCTTTCACCAACTCACTCAATGAAGGCCGTAAGGGTTCGGCCAATTATCTTGTCGGTTTTAAATTGGTGAGAATTCAAATCTTGTAAATCGTTTATCGAGCTATTAGGTGCTAATATTTCCTTAAAGACTGTCCCGAGTTGTATAGATGTAAGTACATACCATAAAACGACTACCCATCTTACTTAAGGACGGAGCCTTATGCAGTGTCCTTTAAACCACCCACTCTGCTAAGAAGTCCGGACCGTTTACCGGCTACCCGTATTCCTCACTGAGAAGTAGCTAATCATTTTTAAAATCAGTAGTTTATACGAAAATCTTGGCTTGGCTCTATCCTAGTGTGCATCTCTCCCCTCGCTGCAAGATAAAATCAAACAATGTCGGGGTTGCTCTCCTGCAAGAATTCTTGATTTTATGGGTTCTTAAGATCGTCTATATTTAGCAGTCCCAATTTTAATTAGGTGATCACTGAAGAATTTAAATGAGCACAAATATACGTCTACCGTCCAGTCCCAATTTCCTTTAAAATTATGTGATAAAACAAGAGGGAGGAGTTCAAGAAAAGCTGATGCACGCGAAAACAATGATGTAAGCTCAATTAGAAGACTTACAGTGCTTCCTCACAATCTCCATGTGGGATGCAATACAGAATTAAAAAGTTATTCTAAATGAATGCAAGCCGATGAAAAACCGTACATAAGCAGAAAGTTTTATTAGCGGGAAAGAATTGAGTTAAATTTTGGCTAAATTGAACGATCTAATGTGCTTCTCAATTGATGTGAAGTGTGGCCTTAGATCCTACGAGCACAATTAAAAATATAAATGCTCTAAGAGCCGTATATGCAGGTCTATCCTAGTCGCCACTCAAGTCGGGCCCCACCCTCACCGGAGAGTGAAATATGCCACGATACACCACAGAAATGTTCAAGGTATTTTTACATGCGCGAGAGTCCAATGGACACCGCTGTAAATGAGCAAAAAATAAAATTGCAGAAATTAAAAACCTAGACTCTACGCTCTCTCACGACTCGATTCGATCTTAAATTAATTGCGACTTTTTCAGATGTCGGTGAAGATTCTTCGGTTTCTTGAAAAATCGCTCCACGTACGTCGGGTACCTCGCAAGAAAAATAAGAGAGATTTGTGTAAGCGAATGACTCCGAAAATAATCAAAAATAAAATAAGCGAAATAAATGTTAAAAAATAAATGCAGAAAATAAAATGGTATTTACAATGAAAAAATCGGGGGTCAGACTACCCGAATGCGGAAAACCGAATAAGAAATTTCAAAACACAAAACTAAGCCGTTTGCCTCCTCGGCAACGACGCCATCTGACGAGTTTGAAATCGCACCGTTAAGGATGTGTATTTATGTGATCGTGTGTAAAAAATGATTTGTCATTTGTTGTAGGCGGCAATCGGAATCGGTTCAGAAAATAACCACATAATAATTTAAGCAATTTTTAATCTCGTGGTTTTATGTTTATTTTACTTGGGCAAGTCCCAAAGTCGATTACAAGGAGGCAAAGGAACATCCTAGAGTTATGTCTATCAAAATTCATGCGCGGTTTTCGAGGCGGTCTTTTTTTGGATTTTTTAAATGCAATAAGGGATGCAAGATGTAATTTCAACCTATTTCAAGGACTAAAAAGTAAAAGTCAATCAACGATGTCCGAAAAATATGAAACTTGGCCACAATACAAAATATGATGCAATGAATGCACTATATTTTTTTGGAATTTTTCGATGTAATATGATTTTTTATGAATTTTTAAATGTAAACAGAATGAATTTCAATATTTAATTATGATAAATATCAAACCTACTTATTTTCAAGGACCAAAATTATCTAAGATCTATCACTAGGTGGTTGATCTCAAAAAAATCTTAAACCTTGAAAATATGAAATCTAATACCTATTAAAAATTAAATACTAAAATATGCAAAATGATTTTTACATGGCAAATTATGCATGCAAATGCAAATCTTTTTGGGCACAATGTCAAGCACAATTAACTCTACAATATATGGTTTTTCGGGAATTTTTAGAGCAACGGTTAATCAAAGGAAAATTTAAGAACACAAGATGTGCAAAATATGCAATTTTCCACAAAATAATCAAATATTAATTAACCATCGATCACAAAAATGTCCACAATATGTCAAAGCGTAGAGAATTAATGGAAGAACATCATGCTATTTTTTGGATAAATAAAATAACGAAATCTAGAAGTCCAAAACTGTGAGGGATTACATGGGTATGTATGCAATAACAATAAAATAAAACTGTAGAGGAGGGACTGAAATGTAATTACCAAGAAACAAGAGGCCCTTTCTGCAAAATGGCCAGAGGGGCGCATGCGCAACACGTGCCCTCTGGTCGACGGGGGTCTATGCGTAAAATGGAGAAATGGCAGGTGCGACTTTGCAATTCACCCAGGGGCGTCACGTAGATGTCACGTGCAGTTGTTGGCTCGGACAGAAGATGGCTCGATTGCTACGTGTCGATGTCGTGTGCCTCGTCCTAGGTCCGCGATTCATGTTTGGAGTTAGGGTCAGTGTCAAGCCTGGAGTGGATCTGCACCGTTGAATCTACGATAGAAGATAAAGCTCTCTGGATGGTCATATCTGGATCTTCGTTGTGATCCAAAGGCAGGCGATTGACCGACAAACGACCGACGGTCGTCGGAGTAGTCGAGGCGTACGGATGGCTGGTGAAGACTGTAGGTGGTGGAGGTCGAAGACGACCGGGCGGAGGCGACGAAGGCGTTGATGTCGGTGATGGCGGTGGAGATATATGCGTTGGTGAAGTCGTTGTCGATCGGGGCAGTCGTTGGTGGAGGTAGTAACGCGTGAAGGAGGCGGAAGTCAATGTAGGTGAACTAGGCGGAGGCGTAGATGATGAAGGTCTAAGACCGATGATGGCGGAGGTAGTCGACGACGAAGATGGGTGTAGGTGGAGATGACAATCGAAAGGTGGAGATTCGTGTTTTCTCGAGATGGAGAGATGTAGTGGATGAAGGCGGATACCTGGGGGAGAAGAGGGCTCGACGGCGTACCGAGCAAGGTAGCGGCTCGAAGGCAGGGCTGCAACAAAGTTCGGGAACTTTGGATCACGCCGGAGTAGGCTGTCACCACCTGCACTGATGAATGGCGGATAGGGGTGTCGGGGGTGGCGATCCCCTTTAAATAGGGTTGCGAGGAGTAGGGCGGACGGTGAAGGAAGGCGACGCGAGAAGCGGAGGAGGTTGGCCGTTGCAAGATCGGGGGCGAAGTCATGGAGGCGGCGGCGTAGATCACGGAGGTGGCGGGTGGGAGGTTGAAGGTGATGCACATGTGCCGTTCGATCAAGCGAGATCGAACGACCGTGAATGTGTTATGTGGTGGCTGAGAGTGGAGGTAGCGGGGAACGTGCGGAGCACGTGCGGTGCCTTTTTAATTTTTTTAAACGAATTTATAAAAAGGCCAAAACCACCGACACGTGGCGGCCCCAGGGGCAGCCACGTTTCATCACCACAAAATTCCGAGAATAAAGACTTTGTAAAATAAAAAATAAATAGTAAATGACCTCGGATCAAAAAAGTTTCTTCACGAAAATTGCTCGTCTCGATGTGATTTACAACTTTCATTATCAAAACCAAAATCAATCAAATGCATAAAGTGAATTTTTGGGGTATCCCATGTACATAGAATACCTTGAGTTTTTGGGTTTTCTATTTTTTGTCATTCTGTCACCACCTGCACTGATGAATGGCGGATAGGGGTGTCGGGGGTGGCGATCCCCTTTAAATAGGGTTGCGACGAGTAGGGCGGTCGGTGAAGGAAGGCGACGCGAGAAGCGGAGGAGGTTGGCCGTTGCAAGATCGGGGGCGAAGTCATGGAGGCGGCGGCGGAGATCACGGAGGTGGCGGGTGGGAGGTTGAAGGTGATGCACATGTGCCGTTCGATCAAGCGAGATCGAACGACCGTGAATGTGTTACATGGTGGCTGAGAGTGGAGGTAGCGGGGAACGTGCGGAGCACGTGCGGTGCCTTTTTAATTTTTTTAAACGAATTTATAAAAAGGCCAAAACCACTGACACGTGGCGACCCCAGGGGCAGCCACGTTTCATCACCACGAAATTCCGAGAATAAAGACTTTGTAAAATAAAAAATAAATAGTAAATGACCTCGGATCAAAAAAGTTTCTTCACGAAAATTGCTCGTCTCGATGTGATTTACAACTTTCATTATCAAAACCAAAATCGATCAAATGCATAAAGTGAATTTTTGGGGTATCCCATGTACATAGAATACCTTGAGTTTTTGGGTTTTCTATTTTTTGTCATTTTTTAAACCAGATAAAAATCTAGAAAAAATGGAAAAAACAAAGATAAATAAAGACACTTAATCTATTTTTTTTGGATTTTTATTAATTAAGAAAATATGTAAATAAAATATCAGGTCAAAAACCGCTAAAATACACAATCTACAAAAGATGCCCAAAACCCAACTTTCACATATGAGCTCCGATTCACTTGAACTTGGTCTTGTTTTGAAGGTAATTGAATGTGTATTAGTTCAAAAGTGAGTAGGATCAAATCGAACACATGATGGGGAAGATATGTGGCCTTTAGTACGAAAATCCTAAAACTAGGGTTTGGGTTTTTGATCCACTTATTTGGGTTAATTTTTTTGTATTTTCATTTATTCTTGTGAGTGATATATACACAGTAGAGGTGGTTTTGGTTTATTCGGAGTTAGCATGAATGAGTTAAAAATCAGGGAAGTTAGGCTACTTACAGGTCAATTGTGGTTGAGATTTTTGGCTTCTTATTTTGTGCAAACATAATGGATAAAATGCAATTCTTATGAAAACATGCATGGATGCTAATTATGTAGAATAAATGCAGAAATGCTGATGATTTTGAGGGATTTGAGCTTAATAAATGAGATTTAGAGTGATGAATCCGAGATTCATCAATGCTCCACCGGGGTGGAATTCTCCATGGGAAATACAATAAAGTCAGTAGTGAAGCTCATGCCTTGAATCTCAATGACAATGTTCTCTAGAATACCCCTGGTATTCTTTATTGATCCATCAACAAATTGACAAATCATCTTGATTTCTTGAGAGGTCTTAAGTGAAGAGACTGTACCAGCGGGAAGGGTATTATATTAATCGAAGCACCACCATCAAAGAGAGTGTGATCACAAGAATAGTCAGAGATGGTGCAAGTCACAAGAGGTGTGATAGTGTTCCCTTTCCTAATGTATGAACAATGAGAGATGGCATAGGCAGCAGAGATGAGAATGGGTCGGACTGGGCTGGGCCCTCGAAGGCCCAGGGCCAAGCCCATTTAAAATTTCAGGCCTTGGGCAGGGATCAAGGCTCGCTCTTTTTGGTGGGGGCGGCCCAATCCCAAGCCCGACCCAAGTATCGTGGGGTGGGATTGTACCAAGCTGGCCCACATAATCAAAAGATAAATATTGCTATAAAATATTAGTGTATCTTTTGAGGTATTAACAAGACACATGAGCTTGCAAATGTAAGTGAATGCCTAATTTCAGCTTATTATGCTACCTCTGTGGACGGATTCCGACTGTGATGATCATATATTTTTCGATCATGCTCTTGCTATGATCATTTAAGAGGGGAACTCGTGATGATCATCAAGTTGGGAGAATTTTAGGAGGGCCTTTCAATAGTACAGATCAAAGCTTCATTTGTCTTTGTGTAATTATATGGCCTATAGAGTATGTTGTGTTATAAAAAGTATTGGTCATTTTAATCATCCTGATTTATTGATTGGGATGACAGATTTGGTAATGACATGGGATGAATTTATATTATAATATTTACATGGATCATTATAATGGCAGTAACACGTGTTAAATCTCAGCTATGAGATGGATTTTATAATCTTTATTGTAAATTATGATTCACATACACATATATGACCGGGTTAGATGTGGAGCCACATCATTGGTTTCCCACTTCCACATTCAAACCAGCCCTATCCCCTCCCCACTTGTTCCTCCCTAACCACTGGCACTGCAATCGCCTCTGCCGAGATTTACAAGGGAGGAACAAGTGGGGAGGGGGTAGGGGAGGGCATGCAAAGGAGAGAAATTGCAGTGCCAGTGGTTAGGGAGGAACAAGTGGGGAGGGGATAGGGCTGGTTTGAATGTGGAAGTGGGAAACCAATGGGGGTGTTCCAAATGCTCTGTCTACATGGAAAAGGCCCAAAAGAGGAGTACATAACTCCAGGATCTTGTCTAATCAGAAATTTGGAAGAGCCGAGAGGGGATGAAGGGAGTCCAACTCCAAAGCTCTGTCTAAATTCTACTAGGCGAATGGGGAGGGGGTCTAAATCAGGCCTAACCCGGGCCGTCCAATGAGGCTGTGTAACTGGGCCTAATTAGGGCCGGGTCCTCGGGCCTTTTATCAGTCCGTCATTCAGGCCGGGCTAGTGGGCTGGGTTGAGCCAAGTCCTAGCCCGACCCAAAAAATAATTTGGGCCTGGAATTTAGGCCCAAGCCCAGCCCGGGTCTAACTTGGTCTCGGACTGCGTTGGCCTTTTTGGGTTGGGCTTCAGGTTGGGCCGAGCTAGACCAACCCAATGCTCATCCCTAGTAGGCAGTGGCCCTGGTCAACACGTTTCGCTCAGATCTACTCCTTCACTTTCTCTTCTTGGGGTTAGGAGCAGATAATTGAGTCATGACCTGATGAAGTGGGGATTCAATGATACCATAAATAGCTTCCACCACTTCAGGTTTAGTCAACATTTTTTGACGTTTTGGATCTCCTACATACAAGAAGAAGATTGAAATCACCATCTACACAAGGATGACTAAGAGTTGTATGTACAATATCATCCTTGGGGTCAAGGTTAGGAACTGGTGTGAGTGTGTGTGTGGTCAAAGGATATGCCAGGCGTTCCCTCTCCTCACAAGTTGACTCGACTATGTAACTCCCGAAATATTTTTGTATTTTTAGGTTTTTCTCAATTTTTTGTATTTTGGGTGATTGCAAGCTCTCATAGGCATCCTCGAATGAACCCATATCATCAAATGATGAAGCGGCATTACGACTCTTATTTATACTAGTGAGGTCATCAATCCTCTGCTTCATCTGCTCCATCATCTAGGTCAAGTGCTCAAGGATGGACTTCATGGGAGGTGACTCCAACAACTTAGTCTCGAGTGAGGGAGGTGGAGAAAAATTTGAGGGTGTTGAAGGGTAAAAGTCCAAAACTTGAAACTGTAGCTGAGGTGGATATGTACAAAAAGAAAAATCAGGATCAAAGACCTCCTGATAAAATGGAGGTGGACTGGATGGAGGGTACGAGGGATCCATAAAGTCTGGATAAAAAGCTCTCTAGTCGGCCATCAATAAAACAAAAGAAAATGATCGGGAGTACATGAGAGTCAAGTCAAGATATGAGAGAAAAAGGTGCAAATGCGCAGGATGATCGAGCATGCACAAACATAAACAAGTATACACAAAACAAACCCCTATATTATCCTACTCAACACAATGAGGACCATGAAAGTTCGGTCTATTTATCTTTTCAAAACTTAGAGTTAGGTGAGCAATACAATGTTGTACAAATACTTAGGTTATCCTGGGATTGGCGTACTAGGCCTTAGTATGTACGTTGGCAAAATAAATGAAAATACAATGAAGGGGTTACTTTCTATAAGACAAATATTTTTCTTTTTGATTTTAGGGTTGGATAATCATAATTGTCCCAATTTTATTGGTTATCAATTTTTTTGTATTTTTAATAGGAATGCACGAACTTAACGAGGAGTCAATTCTGTTTATATCTAAGGTGATTAAAAATTATAGGGAGAGAGTTGGAAAATCAATGCAAGCGAAAATCGATGATGAATGCTAAGTAGAAATGTTCACCTTATCTCCTACTCTCTTCATGCAAGGATGCCAAGTAGAATTGAAATATACCTATATGCAAATGCAATCCGATGAAATCATCCTAAGTGTTGGAATTGTTATTATCCTGAAGCATAAAATGTTAATTATATAGAAATGAGACCAATGTCTGATCTTCGATGCCACTCGATGCCTGCCATAACGGGTCCTGCAAGCGCTGTATGCGACCTCTCTCAGCACGGGGTCTGAAGTCTAAATGCTGAACAATTATGATTTTAATAAGTCCTAAAATGATCTATAGGTACATGAAAATAGATTAGGGCTTTGGACCTTGATCTATCGAGCAAGAATTTGCTAAGTGAGGGATCAATCACACAAAACAAATAAGAATAAAAGAGAACAACAAATAAAATAAAAGTGACGAAAATGCGACAAAAAAGACAAGGCCCCAAGCAAACAATCATTCGAGCACTGGACCTTCTGAAGTGTGAAGCATCCTGGAGAGTCCAAGTTATTACAATCAATGTGTTTCTCTCTCTCACTTAAATTACAAACAAATCAAAATAGAATAAAATACAAAGCAATGTGCACTATCTTCAAAATTCCTCCAAGTCTTCTTCTGCTGCAAGGTTAGAAAGCTGAGCTTGCTTCGCGTGGGTGCACAATGCTCCTAGGAGTACCTCCTTCGATCCATGTTCCTCGCAACAAAGTCAAACAAACAAGATGTTAGACATTTCACAAATAATACCAAATAAAATGGAAAATAAATAAAGTGAAACTATAAACAAAAGATACAAGAAGACACAAATAAAGAAATCCAATTATGTGCTGTTGCTCCTCGACAATGGCACCATTTGAAAAGAGGAATTTTGTCCAAGTCCAATGTAGTCCACACAAGGCGGGAGCTATACTCTCACTGAAGCGATCGCTCACGAAACTCAACTAATTCAACCATTAACCCATAATTTAAACCAAGAAATAAAAGCAAAAATAAATTTGGAGTTTACATTTATTACAACTCTAAAAATGTGTATATAGGTGTAAGTATGTGTAGAGTGTCAAACACATGGAGCAAACAAGATAGATCCGGCAATAAATGCACAAAAGTTGTGTTCCTCTTTCTATGTACTTTTATGTGGGGTTTTTATTTTATTTTTTAAATTTAATTTCTATATTTTTAATTGTTTTTAACTATAGATATTATATATTATATTTTTAATTTTTTTCTTTTTAAATAAGTAATATAAGAACATATAAGGCTATATATACAATATAAGATACTATAATGATAATACTAATAAAAATAAACAAAATATAGGAAATAAAATGTTTTTGCATTTTAACTAATTTTCTACTATTTTTATGATTTTTTGATATTTTTTATGTATTTTTAAAGTAATGAATATCCCAGGTCAAGGATTAAATAAATAGGCCGAATTATTTTGAGAAATAAAAGAATAAAATAAATAAAATCTTTCCAAAGCTATTTTAATTAATAATATATACTAATAAAGTACAGTCCGGAAAATTATATTTTTAGAAAATTCAAGATTTTTCAAGATTTTTATAAAGGATTTTGGAGCTTTTTAATTTTTACGAGTTATATTTTTCTATTTTTAGTAATTTTTGGTCCGAAGTCAGGAAATAAAAAAATACACAAAATATATTTTTAGGATTTTTTCAAAATGTTTTTATATTTATCGATAATTTTTAAATCAAATCGGGTAAAAATATGCTCTTTTAGTTTTTAATAAATATTAAAAGTTCTTTAAATCAAAAATCCAAAAATAAAGTGAGAATCTATATTCTAGCAGGCATCTAATCCTATTTTTTGAGATTTTTTGGAGTACAAATGATAATTTCAATAAATAGAAAACTTACACAAAAGTTAATGAATTAGTAAAGGCATAATTGTAAATAAAAATATAGGCGGGGGCTAATGTGCAATCAAAAAATATTATAGCTGCCAATTAAAGTTTATAGACAATAACTAAATACAAAAATGTGCAAGGGCCTAATTGCAAAATGTCACATCATGTGGGATGACAAGCGAGGTGACGTGGACAGGACCAAAGTGCAAATACAAGGAAATAGAAGAGGTCACTTGTAAATTACACACAAATTTTAAACTAAATAAATAAGTTGCTGTATCGAAATAAAAAGGCAAAAATATAGGGGGTGGATTTCACAATTTACTCCCACTATTGCGCGATCCAATGGCTCTTGGTCTTCCACTTACCATGTGCCTGCTCGAGAGGGGCCGATGACGCTTCGACGATGGATGGCATAGATTAGATCTTGGGCAAAAGATCAACAATAGAGGCTCACTTTAATCCAACAATGATTGCTCGATCTGGGACTGAACTCTTGATCCAACGGTGGAGAGGGTTGGTGGAGCAAATGAGGGTGAACTCGCCCTAAGCGAGTTTTGATCTGGTGCCACACATGTCTCCGTCCATCAATCTCTCTGCTGATGGTCTCCTCACGCTCCTGTTGCAGTCCTGATTCTCCCAGAGGTCACGAGAAGGTCTAGGGGCTACAGATTTTTCTCTTGGGGCTCAATTTGCATCAGCGATCTAGGAAGGGCTTTTTTGACAAAATTGGACCCTCGGATGGGTCTTATTACTCCTAGGTCATGCAAGGTTAGCACAAGATTGAAGAAGCGAAGGTCCTATGTGTTATTGCGGGTGAATGAGTGCCAGAATGGAAGGGGTGGTGGTGCCCTTGTGAGGCAACGGAGGTGGAACACCCAAGATCTTGCTCCGAGGTGGGGGGGGGGGAGGGTGGAAGGTGAATGGAGGTGCCTGTGATACGGGAGAAGTGACGAGGAACAAAGTGGTAGTTAAAGGTGGGTCAGAATAGGGGTGTAGCACGGTGAAGGGTTGCCGGAGCTCTAGAGCTCCGGTGAGGGCTTAAATGCTAAACTAGGCTAAATGGGTAATTAACAGACTAAATAAAATCATAAACATAAACCTAGGGACTACAACTAATTAACGAGCTAGAGAAAACTAACCACAACAGGTCCAAGCCAGGAGATGGGGGGGGGGGGGTACCTCAGGGCGGTGCTATGTGATGAATTCTTGATTCTCACTCTTTATTCTTTTATTTTAGCTGTTTATCTTGGTAAATCATCATGTAAATATGCGTAAATACAATAAGTTAGCATTCATCATGTATTTGTTAATATTTCAGAATTAGCATGTATTTGTGCAAAAATAAAAGAATAAAGGAAAAGAAAAAGGAATGAGGTATTTAGAATAAATACAGAGTGATCCGAACCCCAAGAGAAGGTCAAGCCTTGACCTGATCATCAAATAAAATGAGTTGAGAGAGATAGGTCCCACACCATGTTAAACATATAACCTATATATGTAAATAATTATTTTTGATAATATTCTTTCTACCTCCTTGTATATAATCCTAAAAATAAAACAAAAATAAAATAAAAATCATAAAAATAAAAACAAAATCCTTTCTCACTTGTAAAAAATACACATATATATATATATATATGTCTCACTCCCTGTTTATTCTATACCTGAAAATACATCATAAAAATAAACTAAAAATTATTTTGTATTCGTAAAAAAATGTTGAAAATAAATAAAATACAAAATTGGGGTATTTATGTAAAAATAACATAATAAAAATTATTATACATAATACATAGGTATATTATACCCATATATAACACCATATACTGTATATACACTAATTTATTTTTTTTATAAAAATAATTACAAATCACAGGAAAATAGTTTGAAAATTAATAAACATTTTTTTACTTTATATACTTTTATTTTGAATTCATTTTTTATTTTTTATTGATTTTGTAAATATTTTGTAAAATCGAATTTTCTGATTGGTCCATCTTGGTTGTTGACCTCCGGTCAATGTCTCCCCCTTCCCGGGTCAGACCCGGATAGTCTTCGCCGGACCTTCTTCTCCCCCTTTTTTAGCCCAATTCCAGCTGCCTCCTGCCCCGATTTCTCGCCCGTCGCTTCTCCTAGGATCCGTGATCCTCACAGATCCCTAGGAAGGCACGAATCTTCCTAGGGTTGCGTGCCACCGATTTATCTTGGAGACCTCTAGAGACGGCTATAAATCATCTCCTCTGCCTACCCAGCACCACAACTTGTGCCTCACCGCCTCTTCCACCCCTAGTGACCTCCAGTTGAGTGACAACGATCGGAGACCACCTTTGGATCAGAGTTTGGTGGCGTCATCCTCACAGCTCATATACGTGGCCGGACCTCCACTGCGTTCAGCCTCCTTGGCCAGCCATAGCCCAGTTGAGGCCATCACCTCGACGACCATCATTGCTTGGAGATTAGTAGCTATCCCAGATCTTCAGGTTCCCATCATATCCCCTTTAGTTTCTTGTTCTCTTCGATCTTGTATTCCATCTCCGTCGCACGTTCACCTGCTCCGACCAGCTAGTCGGAGCCCCGCTATCCGCTTCCATCCATTCTGATCGAACCTGTACGTCGCCCTCCATCTTGCACCACAACCTGATCATCCTTAGGCTTGTCCCTTAGGTCGATATTAAGGATCAGATCTCCTCCTACCATCTTCACCGAAGATCGAACTCCATTCCCCCACACTTCTCCCTTCCTCATCAAGCAATAACCCAACCGGAGCAAAGCCCCCTGAGTCACTTTCCACTTTGTAGGTCTTTTAGCGTGCAAGGAACCACTTCTGAAACCCTAGTAGCTCAGGCGGAGCACCCTCAGGTGACCAGTCATCGCCACTACCATCCGACTGCTCCCAGCTCCATCAAACCCCTCAGCCTGATGGGCCGCGACTCCACGAAGCAGGTGGGCCTTCTCGCTCTTCAATCGTGCCAGTGGATCTCCTCCGCTTCTCAATTAAAGTCAGGCGGGGAGATGTTCTTCCAGCACCCTTCTTAGTCATCGGATTGTGGCCCTTGCTCCAGATGTCATCAAAGCCACAAGATAAAAGGCTGCAGCAATCGTTGGATCAGACCTGACAGGTCAAATCTACTGTATGTCCGCGACATATCCTGAACCGTCAGATCTGCCTGCTAGTAATCAAGACCGTAGGCCATCGACGCTTCGGAGCCCGCCATGTGCCCTCACACGTTCCGCACGCGCCCTGCGAAGAGTATATTGCATATTTTACCCTGTACTTTTATGCTTTCTTAGTTAGTCCTAAAAATAAAATTGTAGTTTGGACCTTTTACAATTAGACCCTCATATTTCCAGTATTTGCATTTTATTCCTATCGGCGTAAACTCACGTGTAGTGCCATATGCTCTCCTGGTACATTTGCATTTTATACCCTAAACTTCAAGTATGTTTTGATATGAATGAAAACTTTTTAGTATTTGTATTTATGCCCTCTGAGCCTGTGTCACATGTAGCGTTCATGTTTGATTGGCCAAATTACGTATAAGGCCCCTTAGCTTTTAATTATGTTATTCTTTGGCTGGAAACTTTTATATAATTGCAAATAGGTCCCTACTTGATGTATATGTTGTTTTTAATCAAATATTTACTAAATCAACTCCAAAAATGCCATAAAATATATAATTAGCTCCTACTAAATTTAATATTTTTGGTAATTTTTGTGAATTAATTTAGTTTTATTTGATATTTTCTGAAAATAAAAAACCCAAAAATATTTCTGTATATTTTATAAAATATATAAAAATTGGAAAAATTGTCTGAAAAATTCTATAAAACTTTGGGTGTGTGTTTTTATATGCTTTGACTTCAATAACATTTTTGTTGCATTATCCCTTATAAAACCCTAAAAATAAAAAAAACTAAAAATCTTATAAAAATCAGTGAAAATTCTAGGAAAATAAAAAATTGGATTTCAGTTCTGTAGGTAGATAACTTTATTTACTTTTTCATAAAATTTCCATCCAAGACATCAGAACAATTTAAGTATTTTTAACTTGTAATTTTGTCATGACTGTGCACTGTTTGCCCTGTTTTCCCTTCTTTTTTTAAAAATCATTTAAAAATTGAAAAATCCCCAAAAATGAACAAAAACATTTGAATATTCGAAAAACATAAAAATATTTTTATTTTTGATCCTTGAGCATTTTTAATCTTAGTAAAAATTGTGAAGGCCTGCTTGTGTGGTTGATTGCCTTATTTCTTTTGCTTGCCTTCTCTTAATTAAAAAATAAAAAAATTGCAAATATAAACCAAAGAAATATGTTTTTATTTCTCTGATTTCCGACTACTTCGTACATTTTCATGCTCATTTTGTTCGACCCTGGTCGCTATATCATGTTAAATAAATAGAGGAACCACTAACATTTCCTTGATTTTGTGCTTTGATTGATCGATTCTTGTGGTCTTTATTTTCTTGTTGAGTCTGGCTAGCTGACTGGGGTCACAACGACCTTTGATATTACTTAACCCTAATCGGCTGGGCTCTCATCACTCTGCTAGAGATAGTGGAAGTCACCTCTAACCACGCCTTTACTTGCTGGACACGGTTGAGGAGGGTTCCTGTCACGAGCCTCGATCCTGAGCATGATAAGAGGAGTCAAAATGTGGTTGAGAGAGATTCAAAAAATCAAGCAAAGAGACAGATCTTGGCTATATACAGAGGTGGTTTGGTCGAGGTGCTAGCTCTATTCAGAGGAGCAATCCTCAATGAATCGAGAGTGCGTGATAGAGGGACGATCGGGGATGAAAAATGCAGAAGGAATCATTCCATTTAGATGAACACATTGATTTGGAGAAAAAGGAGAAAGTAGGTCAAGTGCTAGGTCTGATAGACCTAGACCTGGGGAAGGATAATTGATCAATGTCAACTTTTGACACAATCTAATTGGTCCATGTGGACCAACCAAGAAAAAGGTAACCCAAAATTATTTATAAATTTAGTAATAATTAGAAAAGATTTTATTAAATTAAAGTTATAAAAAACATGTATTATTTTCTATAGTATTTTAATATTATTTTTATATATTTTTATGAGGTCATTTATTACAAGTTGCTTTTTAAGGTTTTATTTATAAATATATTTACCTATGTTTTGTACATTTTATTTTTATTTTGTATTCTATGTTTTATTATTTTATTTTCTCATTTTATATATTCATAACTTATTTTTATATACACAAATATATTTTATTATATTTTTATGTTATTTGTATACTTAAATAAATAGGAGTATTAAATGCATAGGTATAAGTGTAGGTATTTCATCTATGTATTTTGTATACTTATTTTATTTTAGTATTTTATTATAAATTATTCTATTCTAAATATGTACATATACTATAAATAATATTTGCAAAATTATAAAAATATAAATTATAAAATAATAAAGAATAAATAAAATGAATATTTTATTCAGGTATATTATAGAAAAGGGTCCAAAACCTAACTTTTACACCTTGACTCAAAATCAAGTGAAACCACCTTCATTAAATATCTTATTAAAAGCTATATACAATTAAAGGTAATTTTGATATATTTTGAGTTTTTATTGAGGAGATACATGTCTGGGAAGTTTGGATTTTGGCTTTTATTTAGAGTATAAAAAGTACACTATATATTATTTTTGTGTAAACTTAATTTTTTATTTTTATTTGTAGTTTTATCCACAACTTTCATGTATAAAGTTTTTTTATTCGAGGTATAGAAAATAGAAAATAAATTAGGTCCAAAAAATGCAATATTGATGAATAAAAGAATGGAGATTTTAATGGATTTTCGGCCATTATCTCCCCCTACATTATTCTTTGTCGACCTAGTCATCAAGATACCTAGGTCTCATGGTTAGGGTCATAAAATACCTTTGACATTTTATTTCTTTTTTTCTTTTTTCTATAAATTAGACATTAAAAACTATATTATATTTATAATAAATGGAACAAATAATGAATGTTAATTTATACAAAATAATACTATATACATGCATTAGCCAGAGGTTTTAAGGCCAAAATGATGGAATAAAGATGATGAAATGGAGAATCATCATTATATCATCGAGGCTGAAGGGTTAATAAAAAAATCTAATTGGCATATGGAAAAAATCATCAGCTAAATTGGCAACGTCCATCGGATCTGAAGTTCCCCAAAGGCCTGGCCATCAGAACGTCGAGAGCTTGGATTCCACATGATAGCATGGGATTGGAAGAAATGAAAGGAATGGTTATGGAATGTTCACGTGCATGGATTTGTTACATGAGAAGGTCATGTGATTGTAGGGGCACGTGATTTCTAATGTGCTAGTCCTTGGATTTTTTTAAAAAAGGTCCTTGGATAAATTATTTTTACCATGTGATTCAAAGGTTCGTCTTCTCACGTAGTAGTCCTTTTAGGATTTAGAATGGATTGCATTGTGATTGTCCTTGATTCAAGAGGTAAAGAACGAGAGGGTATTTAGGTTCTTTGGGTCAGAACTAGAGGATGTATGTGAGTTGGATAAGGTTATGATTCTAGGATTGGGAAAGGATCTTTGACAAAGGTTTTGCTTAGGAATCGAAATGGTGAAAGGTCTAGAAACCGACCACCAAACATGAAATGCAGAAACCGAACCTAAATGTAAAGAATTAAGATTACTCGATGATTGCACTGGAAATCAACTGAAATAGAGATAAGATCATAAGCCACGCAAACTCGGGTCTCTAATACTCACAGAAGACTACAAATGAGCAACGATAATGCAATGAATCGTAGATTCATCGCCAACATATATTGAACATGCCCTCCAATCTTTGCTTTGTTGGAAAGGTGTATAATCAAATGCAACATAATATCGAAAAAATTGAGAGGGAATATTTGCTCCAACAAGCAAATTGTAGTAATAACCTTCACATCCAACATCTCAAGCAACTGAAAATCGAGTGTTGTGTAATAAATATCTTTAAAAAGCAAACCAATATTTGCATTCAAGATATGCAAAGTTTTTTGATCTAATGTAAATATTTGCGTTAAAGAAAGGTGTAATTTCTATGCAAAGTTGAGCTTTATGTAAATATAATCTAATAGTAAAGCAAGGATAGTTTTTTTGACCTTTAGATTCTAATATGTGAATGATGTATGAACTCTATCTGTAGTTTCACAAAAGGCATCAATTGATTTCATGGTTGCTACAAATTGTATTGATATGTATTGAATCCTAACCATCCCATGTTGAAGAACCATCACCCTCTCTTGTCGTACTAATACCCCAACAAGATTGAGGTCTCGCTATTTCAGGGATCCTTCTGTATGGGAGTTGTATATAAACTCCCTAGGGTTAAAGCTCTCAATATCCTATGTATCTTCTTCTTCTCCGTACAGTGAAAATCGATTGCCACCGCCCAAGGATCGATGTAGCCCAATTACGAGTGATCCTCATAAATTTGTGTCTTCATGCTTGTGTGATTGATCTTGTTTGTGCATGCTCCTGCGATTCTTAACAAATTGGATATGAAAATATTCCATGTGATTTCTCACATTTAGAAGGAAAAAGTCAAGAAAAAGAGATGAACAAACTATGAAAAATCCATCTTCTCAAGAGGTTGTTACAATGCCTTGTAACTCCATGAATGATTGGTAATTAAAGTGAATCATTTTCTTATTTAATATACTGAGAGTCTTTGATGCCTACTTGACAGATATTGTGACTCATGCAGGCATGAACACCATAAGCTTGATTACTGTCAACAAGAGAAACACATTGTGGAATTAAAGTTCAACATTGATGACAATGAGCATGAAACAAATAGTAAGAGGGATAATATAAATTTTGATGGCAAGCAAGAGAGTTCTAGTGACATAGAGATGCATTATCTCGTTCCGAATGATAATGTGGATGCCACAAGAGGCCATCTGAACAACAACGACCAATGCAACTTACCTATCGGTGCTTCTTCATCCACATCTGGGCAAATTCGTGACAGCGAAGACGCAGAAGCAAATCCAATTACAATCCAATAATTCCTTTGTAATAGTAGCAATTCAGGTTTTTTTCCAAACAAAAATGTTTCCATTCTAGTTGATGATATATTGAATAAAACATTATTGTGAATGTCTGTAATTCCCATTCTCTTTGGCATTTTCCACAGCTTTCATTCGAAATCTCAACTGCACCGCATCCTCACAAGCATATCGGAGAGGTCTGCGATGCATGTGAGTTGTTGGGAGCATTTGATTTCATGAATAAGGCATCCGAAGATGATTATGCTAAACCAGTCGACCTCCCTGGTTTGTGCTCTTCTTTTCACTCGATGTATTCTGATAGAAAGTTCTTTCAAGAGGTACAATTATATCCTATTTCCTAATCGAATCCGAGAAATTGCTAAGAAAGAAACAACAATTACACAGACTGTACATATACCCACATAGGAGTGATCTTCACAAGTGCAGTTATTTACAGGAGCATGCAACTGATATTTCTGATGCATTGGAAATAATTTTTCACTGCCTACATCTATCGCTACATTTTCCGATCTGCAAGGCACAATTGAGCGCTAGAAGTGACCAGTGGGACTGCATTCAAGCAGCAGCTTATGGGATGAGAATCTATGAGAACAGTAATCATCTCGAGTGGGTTTTATGCACTTTGACGGTGTGCAATCATATCTCTAATTTGCTGATTCCATGGAAGGTAGCTCAGATTGTTATATGTACATCGTGTTTCGATCTGTTTGAAAAATAAATGACAATTACTGTGATGAGAACTTGAAAATTCTAAGCATGACCCTCGTTCACATGATTTCTGTGCGCTTCTGGGGAAAGGGTTGGTGAAGGTAACATATGATCTATATCAATCTCCATCAGGTTGGTGAACTCATAGCGGTTGATACATTCCAATCATCTGATGCATATAACTTCTTTCTGCTGCCCTGTGATCCTCCATCACTTCTGCGAACTTCAATTGCAGATCCAAGTGCACACCACCGATCTACTTACATGGGATTCACGCGGTACTTGGTGTCTCTGGTAGTATGGTGGATTTTATGTTCTACATAGTTGTTTAACTGATGCTTCAAAATTGAGAAGGAATAAGATGTGTTGCTTTCAGTTTATGAAAAGTGTTAAACTCGCAGATTTGCTCAAACAAGTATAGCTACTATTGCTTTGGGTTCGATCCTAAGCAAAACTGATGGATCTTGCATCTGAACAATGCAGTAATCAAGGCAACTTTTTGTGTTAGTGATTTGTGAATATGCATATCTGTAATCACATGATGAGGATGCTTCTTGCAGGTGATTGGTTGCAGCCATAATCTGATCAGCAAGTGCAAAAGTGAAAACTATTGCTCAAACTGATGTTCTTCCAAATACGAAGTAGGGTACCAAAAGTTTTCATTTATTATGTGTGAGGTCAGTTACACTGATTCACATATTTCTGTTGATATGGCTATATTTCACTATGAACAATAACATTTTTTGTTGAATGCTAAAGGGTAAGCGGATCTTGTGAGGGGATCTGCCTAACCTTGGATATATCGGTATCTCTCAACAAAAGCCCTATTTATTGCCACCCATGGTCAGACGGCTAGGAATAGGATTTTTTGCTTCATCATTACTTTTTGCTTTGAAATTTTTTACAAAATTTAAAGTATTTACAAGAATAAGGCAAACATATCCAAAGAAAAAAGTTTAACTACGTGTAATACTAAAATACAAAGAAAATCACTACTAAATGGTGGATTGATTGTGTTGCACCGAGAATGCGTAAAGTATGAATTGCCTATAAAATACAAAATAAATAACAATAAATAGTCTTCAGAAGATTGCAATCTATGATAAAATAAAAGAAAAAAATCAGATCACAAGATGTAAAATAAAAATACATTGATACATGCATATAAATAACAATAACAGTGTAAAAAATACGATTCTTTAACAGGATACAGTTGAAATTCATTTTTATCATTATTATTGCAACTCTAAATTGTGGATGGTCAGTTTTTAGATCTTATATATTATTCGGTATTCATGGTGTATTTAAAAGTCAAACATAAGGATTTTTGGTGTGTGCACAAGGTACCTATAATTATGCAATTACTATCTAATTATTTATTAATTATTATATTGAAGTTATAATTTTGTATTTATTTTGCAACGTAAATATAAATCAACCTGAAGGAGGATGACTTTCTATTTCCCTCAATATATAAAAAATGATAAAAAATGTAAATAAAAATAAGAAAATAATTCTATAATATTTTTAGGATTCCATTACATTTTTTAATAAAATAGTATTGCGTGGTTTTTGAAAAAAATAAAAAAGCGGCTAATATAAACAATCCGAACAACTCAAGTTGCAATATTTTCTTTTATTTTTTTTTGCATAAACTAGACAATAAGTATAACAATTAGAAATTTAACTAGTATTTTCGGAACTTTTTAGATGTAGTTATGAATGATTAATCTAACCATGTAATTACACTAACATAATATACAAAACGGAAAACTAACTCAATTAATTCTACTAAATTCTAGAATGTAGATCCAAACATGCTCCACGTTGTTTACCTATGTTCTGTGTTCTGCTTCTGCGAGCAATACTGATAAATGAATTTTGACATTTATCAGAAACGATATTCATCTGATAGATTTAATCCTTGAATGGCAGATTTTCTGGATTAACTGACAGCCCCAATATCTGGATAGAGTTTTTAAACGTAAAGTTCAAACATCGAATTGTCTTTTTTTCCTATTTCACAAAGAAAATTCGTGTACAAAAAAGATGTTGGTGATGGTTTGACCGCTGGTTGAAAATTTAAATACTTGATTTTGCTTAATTTTGAAAGATGCCGTACAAAATGTTCATATTATTACGATGAGTTCTGTATCCGATTCTGTGACAATAAATCTCATATCTGTCGCCATAATTCTGTATCAGAATTTATTTTCCTTCTAACGAATATTCATCTGATAGATTTAATTTTTAAATGGCAGATTTTTCTGGGTTAACGGACAGCTCCAAAATTTGGATAGATTTTTAAACGTAAAGTTCAAACATCGATATCGTATTTCATAAGGATAACAATGTCGCATCCAAAAAGGATGTTGGTGATGGTTTGACCGCTGGTTAAAATTTTAAATCGTTGATTTTGCTAAGTTTTGAAACATACCATAATAAATGTTCATATTATTTATGATCAGGATATTGCCAGCCACATATTTTTCACTGTAGATGAAAAGACTATATAATGTTCTAAGAAGCCTCCCGTGATTGGCCAGCATCAGTATCTAGCCATCTTCCACCACAACGTGACGATGCAAATAAAAATAATAATTCTCTCGAGGTTCTACGTAGAACATTATAATTTAATCGATTTAAGCTGTTTTAGAACATAGATTTACTCTTAGTTCAACGTGATCTTTCCAAACAATAAATATCAATTACCTAACAAATTACGCAAGCTAATTTTGTGGTTATCATATATCCAAGTTTACTTTATATATGCGTGCATGGAAGCATGGTATTATTTTATTGGTTGACTTGGCATGTATATTAAGTACGGATTCTACTAATAATAAAAAGAATGTTGCACTTCTAAAAAAATAGGAGGCATAATACACAAAAATGATGAACTTACGTATAGAGCTAGTTCTCCTTTCACATAGAATTTGTAACAAATTGATGCCTTATATTCAAGTAATATAGTATCTAGATAGCTTGTTGTGAATCTCGGAAGCGGAATACACACTAAAAATCAATCATGGAAGTACGAAGAAAAACGAATTTACAAGGTTCATAGTCATAATTGGACGACATCCTTAGACGATATCGATTGATTTTCACTATGTGAAAAATGAAGAATACACATGATAGTAAGAAGAATACAATGAGACTCCTATCTCGTTAAAGTATGCTACAGTACGATGAGGTGCATACGATTATTCTTCAGTCCGGATCAGATGGTCAGGATTCAAGACATCAACATAGCTAGTTAAACACCAGCACTAGCTACATTGTCTTTTATGTTCCTTTTCCTTTGATCATAAACAATAAGAATCTATTTTTAATTTGGCAAGTGTCATAATAATTGATTATATATAGTTATATGTATATCTATCAGCCTCATGAGCACCAAAAGTCTAACCTAAATCGAAGGAACAGTTGTCCTTCATCGTCATTAGTTAAACAAAATTATACGACGGGAGTATGTATGCGGATTGATGGTTTACTTGTGTTTATTAAACGATATCTATTCTGAATTGATTGTGATAGATAACATTACGTGGATGGGAATAATACATTGTTAGTTTTCCTTCAACCACATATTTTCTCCTCACAGTTATCGTCGTCATCTTACCCTCCACAACATATTTCGTTTAATATGCACAAGAGTGTCGTGATTAAAATAACACATTAAAATCATACTCATCCAAATTGAATAAATATAATGTAACGTCGCAGCTTAGGTCTCCGGTCCATTATCGGGGAAAATTGACCATGACAATTTGTTGGATTTGAGCCCAAATGGATCCACTAGCAACCACCCAAAATGCTTAAGCCCAAGTTGTTAAGTAGTAATCCTCATCACTTATAAACCACACCCACACTTGTGAGTTTTAGATGTGGCACTATGTTTTGGGATATGGGTGTTACAATCTCCCTCACTTATATTCACAATGTCCTCATTACAACATGACCCATCACTTATTCCCAGTGATAGTGGCGGCTGCACGTTCCGGGTAGCCATTTCCTCCAACCTCTTTGTAGGGCGGTTCCATCTCTTGGGTAGCCCTTTCCACTATAAGAGAGAATTTGACTCTGATACCATTTGTAACGTCCCGGTCTTAGGTTCCTGGTCCGTTATCGGGGAAAACAAGCCCGGACAACTTGTTGGATTTGGGCCCAAATGAACCCGCTTGCAACCACCCAAAATTTTTAAGCCCAAGTTGTCAAGTAGTAATCCTCATCACTTATAAACCACACCCACACTTCGTGAGTTTTAGATGTGGCACTATGTTTTGAGGTACGAGTTTTACATATAAATCATTTAATCATACTAGAATCTTGAAAAGAATTATGCCTAAATTATAAAGCAAGTAATTGACAGGACCCGGAAAGAACAAAAAGCACAAATCAGATGCCATATCACAAATATCCAACAACTATGATAGATTTTGGATAAGAAATGATTTAAGTATCCACTAAAAACTTCCTTTAGATAGGATTTCGCCCTTGATGCATAAGATGCGGTGATTTCCTCAATAGATACTAAGGATTGACATACGAAAGCACCTTAGAGAAAAGTGATTTTCAATGAGGAAGATTGGTTGTGTAAAATCTCAAAATGAAAGAATAGATATTGCACATAAAGAGATAAACTCGGAAAATGCTTCATTTAGAGACGGTTGCTATTTGTTAGACTACCATAATAGATGGTATGTCAAAATCATCATTTTGAATACCAAACTTTTAGATTGAAAAATAAACTATGTTATGGTAGCGATGTCATATGACAAATCCGAAAATGCCCTTCACTAATTATGTGGATCTAACATGATGTTTGTTGTACGTGTGCAAATCCGGAATAATCAAAACGACCACTTGAGTTAATTTCTCAATTACATACGAGCAATCAAATTTATTTTTACTTGGGCAAGCCCAAGGTCCAACTCAGAGAGGCCACTCTCTCTTTAGGATGATTTCTAGATAATCTAGATGCTTGGTTTTCAAGGAGAATTTTGGCATTTTTATGCAAATATAAATGTTATGCAAATGTAGAGTGTCAATTTTAAGGTCAAATTAGCCAACAATAGAAATTCCAAATTAATATGCAAATTAACTCAAAAATCCAGAAAGCTAAATTTTCCTAATTATTTATGCAATGATGAATCAAGAACGTATTTTTTGCATTTTTAGGGCACAAAATGCATGCATGAAAAGTAGACATTTTTACAGGTTTTTTTTGCATTTTTTTCATGCAAATAATATGCAAACTTACACGAATTTATCAGTAAGTTAGTTATGATGAAATTAACCTACTACGATTTTTTGAGATTTTTCTTATGCAAAATGAATTTTCTAGAAATAAAATAATGTATATTATATGATTTTGAATAATGTAGTTTTAATAAATAGTAAACTCAATTAATTTTCTTGATAAAATTATCCTAGATATATCTAATGAAAAGGTATCTTGGAAAAATGATAATCTCTAAAACTTTCAAGTAAAAGAGAATAAAAAATTAATTATCTAAATCACAACTTAATTTATTTTACGGAAAAAAGTATGCAAATTGGACAATATTTGGGCACAAATTAGAGCACAAATAATTCTATGCAATGTAAATTTTCAGTAATTTTCGGAGCAATGGTTGAATTATTATGAATATCCAAAGTAGACAAGGTAAAATATTGCAATTTTCTCCATAATAAATAGTAATAAATCAATCAATGTTCTTAAAAATAAAATCAATCATAAACAATATAATGGATTAGTTGTTCTACGAAGTGTAATTTTTGAAATCAAAATATGATGGCATATGAAGGTTTGAACAATGACTTAAAGATAGGGTTCTACTTACAAAATGAGAAAATTAAAGTGAACATAATATTCAATGCATGTAAGGACTTAAGTGCAGTTACCTATTCCCTCAAGGGAAAATTATGCAAAAACACCAAGGAGGCATGCGACAAGCACATGATGCTGACATCACCAGGGGGCTTGGATGTTCAACTGAAGCTTCAGTTCCTTCCCTCCAATTGGCATGCTAAGGGAAGCTCGGATCCACTTCAGTGAGTTCCAAGGCTGAGGCTTGATCTTCAGCTCAGATGCATGAGCGGAGCCATCAGATAAAGGTGCAGGCCTTGATCCCATGGCAACTGTGGCGTGGCTTGTTATGAAAGAATCAAAGGAGGTGATGCTGGCAGCAGAAGGGGGCTTCCTCAGATGCTGACGTTAAGGATGCTAGGGAGGTCAATCACGATGTTGCTCTTGAGCCAAATCTTGGTCAATCAAAGGTTGTAGCTATAGATTCAGTGCTCTGTAGCTCACGGGGTTCATCCTTCTTCAATAGTCAAGGTACAATTGCGAAGCAACTCGATTGGTGAGGTGGTACGTGGTGTTGTGCCTCTATTGATTCCAACCATGCTTAGAGAATGCTATGATGAGTGATGCTCCAATGATCGTGAAGAAATATGGAGCTCGTGGACCCACACTGGAGGTGGGAATATATGGTGGAAGAGGGAAATATGAAAGGGGAGAATATGATAATGGGTGTGTGATAAGCGAATTTTGGCTACAGTTAAAAGAATGTCGGTGTAGAAACCGCTGGTCAAAATTCCATTAATAAAACAAAAATAACAAACACCGAATCAGAGTTTGTTTCATTACTTATTTATCCAAGCAAGTGTTCTAAGGTCAAACACAAGGAGGCAGAAAGTTAGCTCGTGAAAATTCGAGTGAAGAAAGATTTTTGTGGTATTTTTATGTTTCTTTATTTTTTCTTTTCGAAAGTAATAAAATTCTTTTTGCGATTTTTATTTTTAATCTTTTTATTTGATTTTATTTTTTCAATATTTATTTGATTTCAAAGTGATATTTTGCAAACAAAAGTGATCTATAATATAGTAGAATATGGTAAAGATATGTAGAGTGGTACTATATAGTAGATCCACGAAAAATACTCGAGCAATGGGCATGAAAAAGAACAGAAAAAGGAATCAAAATGGAGTAGAAAACTGAAGAATAAAATCTCAATGTAAAAGCAACAAATTACCTCGAAAATCGACTCCTAATAAAATGAAGAAAAATACGACGATGATATACTATGGTCCAAGGTCCACAAGGTATCTAGGAATGTGCAGAACTCAATGTAGGGAAAATACAAGAAAAACGTAGAAGTTCTTTTGCAGGCTTGGAGTCCAATTGGCATGGCCTCCACGCTTCATTGTTTCTTCGGGTCCACCGATCCCCTTGGTTTTGTACCGAGGCTGCAACATGAGCTAGACCGCCCGATCAAAACAATCATACACTCCGATGACCCCCACTGAGCTTCACTATGGTCCTCCCTAATCGTTGAAGGTAGGGGAAGGATCAGAGGAAGTAGGCGGACATCCAGCTGGATCAAGGAAGTATTTTTCGTGATCAGAATGATGATACAATGCTCCATCATTGACTTAGAAGCTCTAAATCAGAGCAGCGAGGTCAACTTTGATCATTGAAGGCCACAACTTGCAGGGGGTTAGCAGATATAGTCAAAGAGATTGGGAGTTGAATGACGAGCGTCGGGAGATCGATCGCTAAATCACCCTAGTTAATGTGTCATTTTTATGTTGTAGTCGGGTACTTAGGAATCAATCAAAAATAACAACAAATTAATTATTCAATTAATATGAGGTGGTTTTATGTTTATTTATCCTGGGTCTAGGATCAAACTCAAGGAGGCAACGGTACAACATAGGTTTAAGTCTATTAAATTTAATGTGCGGTTTCGAGGAAGTTTTTTTCGTATTTTTTATGCAATTTATGGATGCAAATGTGAATGTGAGCAATTTAAAGGACTAAAATGTAATTTATATTCAAATAGAGTCTAAAAATTATGAAACTTGGCGGAGATGTGAATAATGATGGAATGAATGCACTGTATTTTGTTGGAATTTTATGATACAAAATAAATATTTAATGAATAAATGAATGCAAAATATATGTATTATAATAATATTTTTATAATAAAGAATAAAACTCACTTATTTTCTAGAAATAAAATTATCTGATTTATATTAGTAGGTGATCTATCCTAAACCCTAAAAATGAGAGATTTAACACATATTAGACATTAAATATTTAAATACACAAAATGATTTTTTACATAGAAAATGATATATAAAATGCAATTTTCTTTAAGCATAATGTGAAATACAGCTCCATCTATGATCCTTCATTTTTTTGGTAATTTTCTAAGCAGTGAATAATTTTATACAAATTTTTGAGCACAAAGTGGGCAAAATATCATAATTTCCACAATATTAATTATTAAATAACCACAGAGCATAAAAATGAGATTCAAGCGCAACAATGTAGAAAGTTAGCTATATAACGAAATGCAATCTTTCAAATAATAATATGATGCAAAAAAGTTAATCAAATAATGGATAGAAGTCAGGGTTCTTAGTGAAAAATATAAAGAAAAAATGAATTAAAAATTATGCACAAGGGCATTACAGTAATAACAATAACCCAAGTTTGCAAAATATTCCTAGGAGGTCACATGCTCATCATGTGACCCCTGGGCGCCAGGTCTGTTATGGAATGTGGTAGAGTAGGAGGGGGTCTTCAACAAATGTCCCCACGTACGTACGTGAAGATCATGTAGTGGAATTCGATCTAGGACTTCATGCCCCTGCTAAGCAATGGAGCTGACATGGCATCTAGTTAGTGGTGGCGATTAAGTTTGAAGGAAGAGGGACATGGGTAGTTGGTTGGAGCAGATGGGTCCCTCATCGATTGTCGAAGGAGGTGAACCCTTCGGAGTTGTCGGTGAAGGCGATGAGGTGGTGGTGCTCTGATGACCGACACACAACCAAGTGTCATTGAGGTAGAGGCGTTCAGAGTGGGCTGGAGTTGATGAAGATGTGGCGAACTCAGTGGAGGTACCTATCCCAGAGCGGAGAGCCAACAGAGGAGGGCAACGAGGCTCCTGAAGGTGGTTGAAGATGATGGAGCTGAAGGAGTTCTGTGTCGGTGTCATGGAGCTCCAATCCTTCATGTTCTCTGACTGTCATCGAGGGTGTCGAAAGGAGGTGAAGACGGTGCGAGCCCCCATTGTTGGATGACATAGTGGAAATGGTGGAAGAGATCGTAGACAGTGGAATTGAGAGAGATTTGGCAGCTTCAAAAGGGAGGCAGATAAGGTAGATGGACATGATGAGGCATTAGAATGAGGTGTACATGGGAAGAGAAGGCTTGATGTCATGCATCCAGAGCAAGGACAGCTTCGCACGAAGGAGGTGTGCTGCTGTTAATCGATATTTTGCGAGGGGTCAAAATATGTCTTTCACAAGGCAGAGACAAAGTCGCTGTGGCGACCACTCATGAAATCCCAATTAATCAAGATCAAGCAATGAAAATAGATACAGAGTTAAAATTTATTATAACTCTACAATGGATGTGTATAGTGTGCAAGAATGTAGAAGTCGAACACAAGGAACAAGCCGGATAGATCAAGAGAAAATGCTCAAAAGTGATTGTGAAGTATGTATCCATATGCTCTTTTTGTAGGTTTTTAATTTTTTAATTTTTAATTTTATATTTTTGTATTTGGAATTTTAAATTTCTAATTTTGTATTTTCTTTTTATACTTTTATATTTTTATATTTTCCTTTTCCTTTTCAATTTATATATACAACTATATATAACGTATATATACAATGGAAAAAATGGGGCTTGGCTGCCCCGCCCCATTTTTCGGCATTTTTTTATTTTTTTGAAAAATAAAACCATGTATATTCATCCATATATCCCTCCTATATGCCATTCGAATTTCGTCAGAAACAGAGACTCCTACGGCCTCCATCTCGATGGTATCGGTTTAAAAAATCCTATTACCGTTAAAAAATTACTGTCCGGATGGAGGCCGTAGGAGTCTCTGTTTCTGACGAAATTCGAATGGTATATAGGAGGGATATAGGGATGAATGTACATGGTGTTATTTTTCAAAAAAAATTTGCCCAAATAA